>SRPP01000109.1:0-62625 GCA_018360055.1 Claviceps monticola
CTTTCCCCTCGCTCCTTAGCTATTAATGAATTGATCTTATCGTATGGTAGCCACCACCTCAGTGTATGCATACATTGTTATACCTTACGGATCTGTTCCAACAAGGATGTTGGGAAAATGATGATTTGTTGAGCGGGCCATGTAACATGTTGTGCGGGCCACGGGTGGCTTTTATACTATACTGACGTGAAGAACGTTCGGTGTCGTATCGGAACACCATGTGTATGTATGACTTATATGATGTATGTATACATGTTGAAACTATGTCTTCCTCCTGCTTAGGTGAAATTCTGTCGAGTATATATGCATTGACTCGCCCATTGCCATGGGAATTATGAGGTATTCGAGTCCTGTTTCCTTTCACTATTACGCATTACTGGGTCTTTGTATCTTCCGTCTTGTCCTCGCCTGTACTTCATCATTCTTTTTTGCTTTCCACCGTTTCGGAAGGCGGCAATGTTGTCTTCTTCTCTTTGCTACCATCCACGGCGCCATCTTTGGACTCCTTCTCTTTTTCCACCTCATCCTTATTCTCCGCCTCTTTCACTTCCGCCTCTTTCACCTTCTCCTCCTTCACTTCCGCCTCCTTCACTTCCGCCTCTTTCACCTTCTCCTCCTTCACTTCCGCCTCCTTCACTTCCGCCTCCTTCACCTTCTCCTCCTTCACTTCCGCCTCTTTCACCTTCTCCTCCTTCACTTCCGCCTCCTTCACTTCCGCCTCTTTCACCTTCTCCTCCTTCACCTTCTCCTCCTTCACTTCCGCCTCTTTTACTTCCGCCTCCTTCACTTCCGCCTCCTTCACTTCCGCCTCCTTCACTTCCGCCTCCTTCACCTTCTCCTCCTTCACCTTCTCCTCCTTCACCTTCTCCTCCTTCACCTTCTCCTCCTTCACCTTCTCCTCCTTCACCTTCTCCTCATTCACTTCCACCTCCTTCACTTCCGCCTCTTTCACCTTGTCCTCCTTCACTTCCGCCTCTCTCACCTTGTCCTCCTTCACTTCCGCCTCTTTCACCTTCTCCTCCTTCACCTTCTCCTCCTTCACCTTCTCCTCCTTCACTTCCACCTCCTTCACTTCCACCTCCTTCACTTCCGCCTCTTTCACCTTGTCCTCCTTCTTCGCCTCCTCCTTTTTTTCATCCTCATCATTACGCTGATCCTTCACAGCCTCTTTAATGCCATTATTGTCGTCTTCTGCCTTTACATCTTTCAGCGCGACCTTAGCCTGGTCAATGTCTTTCTCCCCTCTCGGTTCTCCTTTGCTCACACCCTCATCCACCGCTCCATCATGGCTCGTTGCGCCGGTGAGTGAGTCAGGTCTCCATTTCCCACTCGTGGGGCTCTGGGGAATCAAACTCCCTGCATCCTTGTTTTGCCAAGTACTGTTAGTGGGGGACTGAAGCCCTGCCGGCGTAGACTTCTCAGTGACCGTCGGTTCTTTGATGTGAGAGGTATCGATATTCGACGTCGAGGCTTTGCTTGCTGGTTCTGCGCCGGCGTCGCTATCCGCTTTCTTGCCGTGGACTTTCTCGCGCAGGGACTTGAGGCGGATTTCCTTGGCCTTTTGGGCGGCTTCGTCGGCAACGGATCGCATCGGCAGGGCGGTCTGGCTTTTGGCATCGGGGGTCTTCGTGTCGGTCTTGGTTGTAGTTGGTGTTGAGCTAGACGATGATGGCTTTGCCTTGGCATTGGGAAGCGATGGCGCAGGAGGCGCGGCCGGCGCGGTCTTGGATGTTGCTACGGCCGTGTTCTTCGCAACAGCGGGCTTTGCTGCTGGCTTTTGTGTCTTTTTGGGTTCGGGGGGTTTGTTGTGTATGTTGGGGATGGTGTGTTCGTCGTAGTAGATCTTGACGTGCTGTTTGAGTTCGCCGTATTCGTTCCAATCTTCTATTTCTACAAGGTCCTACACTCAAGGAGATCATTTTAGTGTGTTTCCTATAGAGTAAGAAATATGAGCAGTCACTCTGTAGCTTCTTTAAAGGGGGGGGTGCTTACTCCAATGACGAAGCCCTCCTGTACTAGGCCGGGAAGCTTCCTCAGGCGGCCGGCATCGTCTTTGCCGGCCCTACGGCCCCAGAGCATGCGCGCCTTGTCATCTACAGCGATGTCGACGGCTTTGAACGGTACCCTATTGGCACGCAGGATGGTCTCCAATCGTGAGGTGGCGGTGACAATATGCGAGGATCCCGCGGTCAGGGAGGTGAAGATATAGAGTGCGGGATCTGTTGAGTACGTCGTCATGGCGGTGGTTCACCGGGCTCTTTCAGTTTATTCTTTTTGTGCAAGGTCAAATGCTGATTCAGAGCTCTCGGATTGCAAGTCGCTGAACAAGTTCGCTGAGTGTTGGATGCTCGGCACGTTGGTATCGCGTTAATAGGGGCAGGGTCGGCTTGGCGGATAGCGTGTGGCGCACGGGGCGGGCCAAACCGTAAACGTCATTGGGGGTCATGGGGGGTCATGGGGGTGTTACTAGCCACAGCTGGGGCCGCGATATGGCCAACAAAGATTGTAAAGATAAAAATAGGTAGCTGTTAACCAGAAACAAAGAGTTTTCCCAGGTTGTCCCAAAACACGGTGGACAAAAGCCATCGTGACAAAGCCGTATGAATACAAAAGCAGCTGCAGTCGACGTCATGTACCTACTGCATGTACATACCTAGGTACCTATGTACTGTAATGCTAATGCAGCATCATAGCGGCGCCCAGAATCAGATCCATTCAATAGGGAGGTGACGGACCATCGCCAAGTGCCAGGTATGTATCACCCATCTGCAACCGGCTCCCACTTTTAAAAGTCCGCAAGCCCGGTGGCAGTTGCAGATGGGTTTCGGTGACAACGCAGGCCGGACCAGGTTTTAGAAAAGCGGGGTGTTCTCTTGCTTGGCTTGACAGGTTGCCATTACATACCGTTTTGAAGCCGTTTTGAAATACGTTGCGGATATTTGTGGTGAATTGCCGTGACCTGACCCTGACAAAATTTCGTCTCGAAGATGATTGGCCAGCGAGAGGGTCAGGTGTCAGAGAGGGTCAGGTATGAGACCAGTGTCAAGGTCAGCTCTTCTACGGAGTATACGCCCGGCAAAACCCATCTGCAACCGCCACCGAGCTTTACGGACTTTTAAAAGTGGGGCGGTTGCAGATGGGTGCACCCTGGCACTTGGCGATGGTATACCGTATATGTAGCACCTAGGTACATGACAGGTGGCTTACGGAGTACTCCGTGCGTACCCCACATATATATACATACATATGTACCTACATAGCAGCGGAGATTCCGACTTCCTCGGGGCCAGTTTCGAGCCAAGACTATACGGACCCGGCATCTCCTAACTCGTATGTAAATGGCTTGGTTCATGTACATATGTATGTACATACCTAAGTAGTGGCCCAAACGACGCCCAACTTCCAAGGCCCTACGGAGTACTCAATCAATTTTCCGTCCTCTCCTCTCTGAGGCTCTCGCACACACACTCAGGCTCCTGGCTTTGCCCATTTTGGATAAATCAGCGCGACTGTGGTTCTCTGACACGCATTCTTTCTCGACCTCTTCGCATTCCCGCTGTCATTAAACCAAAATAGGTACAGGTTGCGCAAAAGCCGCATGATCAGCTACGGAGTAGTCCGGTCACGGAGACAGGTAGCGCAAAGGACAAGTTTACCGCACGAAAATAAACGCCGCTGGGGTGGCGTAATCTGATTGGCCACCTTCCACCGCTCAGGCCCCGGCAAACGGCGGTCGTGGGAAATGGAGCCTCCCCATCCAGGCACCACTTCCTGTAGCCAGTCAAAGCCGTTCACGGCGCGTAGGCATGGAACCCTTCGAGCATCGCCCTCCAATCAGGGAACGGTACCTGAGCAAGCCGCCGGGTCTACCGTCTACGGCGGTCTGACGCTCTGCGCACATCGCATCAACAAAGAACCAACAATATGAAGTCGGGTCTGTGGCCGCCCATGTTTTGTCTCGTATCGTTTCGTTCCACGCTCATTTAGTAAACTTGCAACTTACAAGTAACAATCCATTGTCATCCACACTCTCGTTCATTCAAAAAAAAAAAAAAAAAAAAAAAAAAAAAAAAAGAAACCCCCCGAAAAAACCCGAAAACCATACAAACGCACCCAGCACCTAACGCTTCTCGTGCCTGTTCCCGCGGCGTTTCCATCACAACTCCTTCGTTCATTAGAATTTTTAGAACTCGCCTTATTAGCCGCCAACAACCATGCATTCCACAATCTTATTCGCAACCCTGGCCCTCGGCGCCTCCCTCGCAATGGCCAGCGAAACCGTCGTTCTTACAGCCAAAATGACCCAGGTGAAGACCATTACTCGCTGCGCGGACTCATATTCCGACTGTCCTCTGAGCAAGACCTCTGCTCTTGCGACCTCTGCTTCTTCTTCTTCTTCGTCATTCGCCGCTGCTACTACTACGACTGCTATTGTTCCATCGTCGTCTGCTGCCCAGACGCCTGTTGTTGAGACGACGCCTATGGCTCATCAGACCTCCACGACTAGTTTGCTGCCAGCCTCGCACACGACGATCGAGGTTGCACCGACGGGGATGATGCCTGGTTCGGCCACGACCACGGGACCGGTTCTTGCGTCGACGGGTGGTGCCGGGGGTTTGCGTGCTCAGAATGCAGTTGCGGTGTTTGCTGTTGCGGCAGTGATTGCCATGGTCTACTAGGTAGGCCTGTTATCGGCAGCCAAAGTCACACACGATATCTACGTACCTATGCTGAGGGCTGTGCCTTCTCCGGATGGGCTTTCACGCCTCTTCTCGCTTTTATACATTTTGACGCGATCTTGACTGCATCTTTGGTCAGATGAGATAACGTCTTTCTTTTCTTTCTTTCGGTTGCTTTTTGTTCCGACACACGGCTTGGGAGCAAAGACTTTAAGGGCCATTATCCTGTTCGGTCAATCTCACGGGGCCAATCCCATTGATTTGATCTTTTTTTTTACATTCTCGACCGCAAAGGTACCTACTGGTGCCAGCATCATAGTTCAGCGGCTTGTGGAGATCTGGAAACGCATGAGGGCCATTTGCACAATGTGTTGCCAATTCGAGAGAGGGGCACATATCTGGATGATTTGAGATCGTGCAGGGTTCACGATCTGGATGGAAGTTATTACTATGATACATATACCATGATTTCACGAGTCACGCAATAGAGCTCTTCTTCCATGAATAACCAGCATGTTGACGCTTTAACGTGCGGGTCTAGATACTCAATATTTCATCATGCTGTCCCTACTCCACGACTGCTCCAAGGTTGACTGGATATGGGAGCACGCGTATGTTTGCTAGGATGTTCGTTTGCATCCCGATGTGTCGTCGCTGACTCACCGTCCTTCCCTATCAGGCCACATGGATCCATGCTGAGTGATCTAAACTTCGGCATGAAATGGAAACCTCGGCATGAATCAGAATCTTGGCATGGACTGCTCCCACGTAAGAGTTGAACACTGTGCACTGTCGCTAGCGCCAAGCAACGTTAAAGACATCCACGTGGTGATCAGAACAGGGCACCACGGTCACAAGCAATCACGCCGAGGAGGTATAGGGCATCAAAGTACACTAATACGTCCTTATTTGTGCCCACTCTTCGCACTGAGCGAGAAGCGGCAGAGCTACATCACACTTCAGATAGATGGCCCATTCTGTGTACCCTACAGCCGGATGCTGATCCCGATTGTGCTTCTGAACCATCGTGAGCGCCATGGCCCTAGCTTTTTATATAAAAGTTTGAACTGTATTTCGATGGCAGCCCATCGCACTCATGATCTGTCTGTACTGCAGACTGCAGTGGCACCGACCCGTCGCCCGCTCGGGAGCTATTGAGAACTATCATGGTCGTTGGTGAGACCTTGACAAGCAAGCCTTGAGAACAAAGTTGAGAGAGATGAGCCGTTCGTGTTGAAAATAGCTGACAGCAATGTCGTCGATAGTGCGGCCAAGTTGGTGCTGGTACAAGAGGCGTCAAAAGGCGGGTTGCTGTTTGACGTCATGCTGGACAAGCATTGCCTCCTTTCGCAGCTAAAATGCAATGCTTGCATAACCTTTTGTTCGAATCTGCAAGGTAGGGGCACATATGCGTTTGGGCGTGCACACATCTCATGTTTGAAAGATCAATGATTCCAGTCGCGCCTCTCTCGTGTGCGCAGTCCTGCTGAGCTGATGTTATGTCTCGAGACAGCGACCCTCTGGAATCATGAGATTGCATGTTGAGAGCTCCCCTCATACTGTCGGATGAATGCAGTTTATATGCTTCTCTTGGTGTTTCTGGCCGTCACGAGTGGTCAGATGGACCAAACAGTGTCGAACAATGTTTTTCGAATAAACTGAATAAGGAAATTCGGTAATGACGTCAAAAGCTGAGGTGGTAGATTTTATCATGGAAAAAGACTAAGGACTTCTATTACACCCGTATATCGGATGACGCCTAGACTTTATATAGAAAAGAGGCGAAGCTCGAGGGGAAGCTGGCTATCGAATCGGAGACCCGTCGTCGAGAAGGGAGGGGCCGCAGGGCTCTGACGTCGCGCGCTTCAGAATCAGTCAACGCCCCTTGCTGCCACTGCTCGCCGGATGGCGATAATGGGGCATTATATCAGAGTAGGCGAGAGAAGAACAATCAAGAAGGAAGGTTGGTATGAGAATGAAATCCCACGGTGGTATCGCCAGTTGCCATGCGCGGCCGTGATAGGTGCCCAGGGTCATGGACGCGAAGCGATTGGGCGGATGGACGTATAAGGGCAGAAATGAACAAGAGACGAGCTTGTTTCAAACGTTTGTCACATTTCGAGGGTTGCCGTGATCTTCATTTTCCCCCGCAACTGAGCCGCGTTGCCGACAACCACACACGCCTTGCTCACTCAAGGGCGTTCCTTGGCAAACGGGTGTACCAGCTTACCGAGAAAACGGCCGGCTACCCCAGCCATGTCTCAGGTAGTCAGACTCCAGAAAGTCTGGAGGCAGCTGCTTCCAGTCATGTACAACCTAAACCTAGTAAGGCAGTCCCAATGGGTCATTTTCAATACATTATACAGCATCATCATGTATGTAATTCACTGGCCTCACGAGAAGGCCACATGCCCCGTCGTGGTTGTGGAATCACTCGCTAATCCATGAGGATTCGGCTTGGTCAGCAGTTTGACTTTGAATAAGTCAAGATATGACGAGTCGAGCATTCAGCTATCCGGTCTTCATACTAGCCAGTGGCACTTGGCAGTGCCACCTGCTTGAGACGAGACGAAGACGAAGAGTGGCATGTAGGGGGCCGATAAGCCACACACACATGAGCGATGTTTTGGCGTCTTCATGGGCTCCTGTCTTGCCCGATTGTTCCGAGGCTTGGACGACCGAAAGTACCATGAGGCATCGTGTTCGGTTCCTTGTCTGCAGTCGCCCGAGAATCTCTGTTTAGAGATTGACATGACTCCAGCGTCGCTGGCACTGGTCAGGGCTGAATGTGGGAGCTGGTACACCGTACAAAGTCGGATGAACCATCCGACGTACAATGCGACACGTCACACCATGTACCGTGCGAGGCAGACGGCGCTTCTTTCCGCATGGATGATGCCCGATGGCCTCACGTGGCGATTTCCCCGTCGAGTCGTGACTCGTCCAAAATGTAACGACCGCTCTGGCAGTTCTGCATGGCGTCGACAGGTTGCAGTCGACTTACGTACAAAGCTCTGCTCCTGTGCTCCGTGATGCCTCACTCATCATTCTTCTGTTATGGTATGCGTACATTGTAACTAACCTCGCCGTTGCCGACGGCATGTTGTCTTGTTTGACGTGTTTGCAAGCCTGTCGCCACTCACTTCTCCTTGGCCCGGCCGAGGTGGCACAGGAACGGTCTGTTCGGGACCTGAGAGGCTCTTCAACACACGATTTCGGGCCAAATGCGACGTCAAAGACCTCGTCGACTTAGAGCAAATTGGCAAATGTCTTGCCAAGAGACCTGCTGGTAGCACAGCCGGCGGCTTGCCTGCTCTTCTGGTTGCAAAGGGTCTTTTCAGCGCAACAAGCGAGAGAATGCATGTCTCACGTCATCCAACGGTCGCTCTCATATACTGCTAAAAGGAGAATGAAATCTTGTCGAATGGGCATCCGTGTCAGGGCCATACGTGGATGTGCAACCAGTCTGAGTACATGCCACGGCCGTTCATGTCATTATCGTTTTAGCAACTAAGCAGTCCGAGACAGTTCGTGAACCGTGATGTCTCGTACTATTTCCTCTCGTTTTAAGCAACTCACATTTATCGTGTTGTCTCTTTTGGCTTTGATCATACGCCGCGACCTAGGCCAAACACAAGAAAGACAGCCTCTTCCGTCTTGGCCTTCTATCTCGTGGAGCCCCTCAGCTTTCAGACGGTCGAAAGAGTAGTGTCACAAATTTTGATATCGAGCAGGTTACTCCTGGCATGAGCGGGGGGGGCCGCCATCTGTGCAACGAAATGTTGAAAGAATGTATCGACATGAGGGGGTGCATAGCTGCGAACTGCGCCTCCTGAGTCCTCTGTAAGACCTGTGACGCATTGCTTGTCTACGGAGTATTCCGACAGGGACAAAATCAAGCTAATGGGACCCTATCATAGCTGTCACATTGTCGCCACGTGCCATTTGGCTCATCCGTCCTGGGTATAAGATGCTTCAGAGCCATGTGGAAGCCAGATAAGTCTTACTTCTTGCGACAACCCTTCTTAGAAATAGGGAACCCCTCATTTTTCCAATGTTGTTTCTTCCTCGCCAGCTTCTAGATGGGGAAACGACAGACACATCAGTATGATCGGCTTCTACATCAAACCCGCGCCGATCTGCTCGCAAGGACCTGCTGAACACCAATGCACGAGGGGTAACACCAGGGTTCGTGTCACAAATGAGCTGTTTCGTGTTCGAGGAGAAAGATAGCGGCAACATCCGATCAATCACGATCCCGTCGAAATGCGACCAATTGAACTTCGGGGACTTGATTTCGCACGCAGACGAGAAGGTACGCTGAACTGACCCCGTGTACGGTGTACCCCGTGTCGAGACTTGAGACTCGAAGGAACAAGCAAGATCTGATGCGATTTCCGGTCGAAAAGGCGGAACGAAGGGCAGGAAGAGTAGCAGGACCCCCGCACATGATTATCAGATGAATGATGGCGCGAATCACATGACTACCCAACCAGAGGAACGCGTCGCTTTTTGCCCAGTCTCAGACTCTCAATCAGCGATTAGTTTGCTGGCCTCTTCGCGAAGGCCTGTCAGCAGGGGCCGCTCTTCAATCTCCACAGCACGCGGTGCCAGCGTAACATGGAGTTCAAACCGGGGTTTCATTCGGCGCCGACGACGAAGTTGAGTTGTGAAATTGAGTGCTGGTTGGCTGTGTTTGAAGGGGGGGGTGGAAGATGTGATGCGGTGTGGTTTGGCTACCTAATGCTTTTGACTTGATTGATTGGCACTTGTCAACTGACGTGCATAGTCTTCATGATTGGTGTTCTATGTGAGAAATAGCCTGCCATCTGGACGCGGAATCCGCGGCTGACATACGTTCAGGATGTGATATTTCCCTGATTGATCTAGAGAGACGGTGCCGAGGCACAGAGGACGAACTGAAAGGCGCTTGGGAATCGAGACCGCAGATAAACAAGCTTATGTATTCTTTTGGGCCAGAACAAGGGAGAGTCCTGACCCGATCGAATATGTTGTTGTTGTTGCGATCGAATATGTATTGAAAACCGCATAGATGCTGGGGTTAGGTAGCTATTGCTAATAAGATGCGAAACCTCCTCACTCTCCGTCGCGTCGCGTCAATACTAATCGTACGTCGATTATATATAGATCGTACAGTTGCATCTCTAGCATGCAAATGGCTCAATACATAAGTGCAGCGGTTTGCGTGTTTTGTACAGAACTTGGCAGAAGGGCTTTAACAAGTGAACACGCGAGAGAAGCTCCATACAAGTTTTGTTGAGACCTAGCGTTCAAATCTCTCTCGAACATCTTCACGCCCCATACACAGTCTTTTACCCCAATTCATGGTATGCATATCCGATCTAGGTGTCTAATATGTAGACAGTCTCAGCAATTCCCATGCTACCAAGAGGTAGTTATGTAGCATCATCCACTTGCTCTCATCCGGGCTACTCCTCCATAGAAGCTTCATGACCCTTTTAGATCCCTAGATATCCGAAGCCACGCCATCAACGCCGCCCAGCCCGCGATCAACTTCTCGGTCATGAGAAGCAGCAGCGGCGCGATCGGCTCCGCCAAAAACAGCGTCGCAAAAGTCATGGCAAGCGTGAGGCCAACAAACTTGCCCGTGTCGTCGAGGATATGTGCATCCACCGTGACGGGCGTCGACACCAACAAAATACCGAGAATATTCACCGCCGACATATTAGTGAAGAGTCTCCGCGCGCTCTTGGGCGTCTGATAGCGCTTACACGCCACGATGGTCTGCTTGATCGTGACGACAGTGCCGTACGCGACGACAGTGTTGAATGTGAATGGCTGCGGGTAGAAAGACCAGCACACATAAGCGAAGAGGGCCACGTCGAACCCGACGAGCAAAAGTTTGGTCGTGCGAGGCTCTACGTGACCTTGATGGACTTTCGAGCTGGGGTGTGCGCCACTGCGGACGACGATGGCGGTGGACTTGTAGTCCTCATATGTGTTGATGACGCCTTCGAGGTCGTCCTTCATCAGCCCAACTAGCTGATCAGCTGGACGGCCCAGCTTGAAGCAGCCCGTAAACTGGATGAACCGTTCGGCGCGGACGCGTATGCTAACCTGTTGCCAGGAGCAGCTTGTTTTTAGCTCTTTGGCTTCCACATTCATGTCTGACGATGTGTCTGACGATGGAGAAGCAAAAAAGGCCTCGAGCGTCATGAGCTCATTCGCGATTTCTTCATCAGCGGCTTCCCAGTCGAGACCATCCGCTTCTTCTTCCTGCTGCCGCCGCCGCAGTCTACTCATCTGTCTACGTGTCACCAGCCTCATGATATAGTCCCGCACCGTCGGGTAAAACTGCACGCCTAGCTGCCAGCTCATGGACACGGCAAGCATCATGAGCCTGAACCACGACTGTGAATACGCAGCATGGACCGCGGGGATCATAGCCGCAAAGGCATAGACTGTGTTTCCAACAAGAGCACCCAGAAGCCGCTCCAGACTCCAATTGAACAAAAACCAGCAGCTGTGGAAGGGAAACGTCCACAGATAGTACATCTGGGACAAGGTCGCGATGCGCATGCCGATGGAACGGTGATTGTAGGACCTTTCGCCAAGAAACCCCGCCGCAACATTGGGATATATGGCGCTGAAAACGAGAAACATGAAGAAGAAGCTGACAAAGTATCGCTCGCGGCGGCTGATGGCTGCTTTGTAGCCCTTGCGCCACATCATCAGGGTCTTGTTGATGCCACAAAGGAATCTCTCGATGGCTTTTCTGCCGGCTGGAGGGTGGTAGTCGTCTTCCAGAATGATCTGCAGCTTGTTCTCCAGATGGAAAGAATTCATGGCGGCGAGGAGGTTTCGAAGATTGGGAGCCAGGTGAGTCCACGATTCCTCTGTGACGGAAGCCATCTGTTTTCCATCTTGATAAGAGATCGTATCGCCTCTATAATTATGATCGAGTTGGCTGCCGCGAGACTCGATAGCCTTTTCTTCCTCATCGTTTCCGCGCTCCTGAGTAGGTGGTAACTCAGGCGGGGGCAGTCGCTCACGAACCAGACACCGAATGGTTCCCTCCGTTGTGGGAAGTTCATGTCTTGGAATCGAGGGGAACAAAGGCTCAAGCACATCTAAAACGCTTGACTCATCTAGAGACGTACCCCAGACAGCAGAGAACAAGTCGTCATCTGGTCGGTTGCTGCTTCTATAAGGAACAGACCATCTCCATAGAGTGGTGGCGGCTTTGGCAATGCCGTCTATTATCCATGCTACTGTTGCTGACATGGTGGGACAGGCACTTCAGAATCTTCGTGAGTAGCCAGTGGCCCCTAATAATGAGTCGATTATGAGTTCGAGAGATGTGAAGTGAGGTCCTCCACGGTTGAGGTAGAAAGAGTAGGAGATAATGCGAATTCCGGATTCCAGATGAGAAATTTGCCACGGCAGCCAGTCTATACACAGAAAGACCTCGAACGAACTGGATGCAGGTCCTCAGGCATGTCAAGCATGCTTTTGATGCACTGAACCAATTCTTGTAGATGGCTGGGCTCCCACAAAGACATAGCCTTGCCTCGTCCCAAGAAGGCGTTGTAAGAAACTCCGTCAGAGCAATCGACGAATAATACACTCTTCCTGGCTGATTGTCGCAAATGTAAGTCTAGTTTCTTTTGTTTGGCAGGCTATGGCTAAATATTACGCAAAAGAAAAAGGCCAGCAGGTTGAAAAGGAGTTGAGCCTCACAATGGTACGCGACAACACGGATCTTCATCTTGGCCTACCAATACATGGCTTGGCTGAGGTCAACCGATATGTGAAATTCCCGCCTTCAATAGGTAATCACACAGCTCTATTCAGCCAAGAGGCGTTCAAGATGACGAAACCCGGTCGGGCAAATTCCCCATTCGGCTCAAGTTCCCCACGAAAGGTCAGTAATTGCGGGAATGCCAAGATGGCCCCGTTGGATAATCTCATAAAGCCTTGTGCGTTTATGTGAGCCAAGCGCCTTCGGTGCGTCATTCGCCGAGTACAACGCATCGCCAAGCTGATTTGAAATATGCTTAAAATAAGCTCTCCTTCACTTTTCCACGAAGTCATCGTTCCATTTGTCTCAATCAGGCATTCTTCGTCTGCCACCAGTCCATTTTTCCATAATCGAAGACCCAGTGATTATGCACAGGATACTGAGCTGACAAGACAGATGCGATCGCCAAGCCTGGGCAGGAATATACCACGCACGATTCAAGCTGCTCGCAGACACAGCCACGATCGTGCGAATGCCAGACAGGAAAATTGGTTGAGTGTCGCTGGCCATTTGTTCATTCTTTTGTACGGATGTACGTTTGGAGAACGCCCATTCATCGTAACGGCTGGAGGCTCTGCAAAGCCGTCGTCATGTGCTTGGCATGCTGACGTTTGGCTTATATGGCACAGGAGATATTTTTCGTCGTTAGTGGTGGTGACGGCTTTGGAGAGCGTATCCCATCGATCTTCGGCTACGACTCCGGCTGACGTCGCTGCAACATGACGTCACGATCGCGTTCTCAAGGCACATAGCACGACAAACTTCAAACTCGGCAGTGTTCTTCATTATCTCCGTAAAGAAAGGCTGCGGTCAAGATAGCATATCAAGTTTCGGCCAGTCGTGTCAGGTGGCCCGACGAGGGAGGGAGGGGACGAGACAGCCGATGTGAACCGTAATAACGACACTCGTCACTGTCGTCAGCAGTTCCCAAAACCACCGTATATACAGCTCAAACAAGCCTAAATACAGCGGCACTGAAAATCCCAGGGTGGAATAAGCTACCATGTCGGTAGGGGTCGTTTGAACATAATTTGGTGTACGCGCTCGTTTGTTTTGTTGGCTTATTATAAGACGACGGATTGAGGCGTGACTGAAGGTTCTATTGCAACTTGTAAACGCGGTATAATCAAAATTTAACGGCAGGAGCTCAAACCAGAACAGTGTTTCGTGCGAGATGGTGCATTCCCGCGAGAAGCAAATGGTTGTGGCCCTCCGAAATGCCGCCCACGTTTTGTATTCTTTAAAAGGTTTTGGTCCCACGTTTCCAGTCGCAAGGCGATACATGTGACATGTCTATCATCTACTATAATTAGTTGTACTTACAAGTCGGCATAACGGCACGCGTCTCTATCCCAGTCTCTCGGCTTCCTCTAGCAGCTTCTCTACACTAAATCTGGAATCGCCAGTGCCAAACCACTGCACCAATTGTTTCCGCGCCTCGGCTCTCGCTTTTCTTACAGCATCGACCTCCACCTCTGGGCCCTCCCAAGCACCGTAGAATCGTTGCAGGCACAATACCAGCCACTTGGCAGCCTCAGGTGCCACCCCTCCATCTGGCATTGTTTGACCCTGCATCAACACAAAGCCGTTATTCTTGAGCAGATCGAGATGATGAGTTATGGTTGTGTGCGGCTTGGCAAACTCGCCACGGGCTTTGAACTCGGCCAGCTGTGTGAATAGTACAGTGCTTGTCTTGGAGGGCGCATCAAACGTCCACTGGAGGAGATGGATCTCGGCTCCTTCGCCCTCGTGAGGAACGGGCAGCACAAAATGCGGTGATTTCCGCGCCATATCCTCCATGGTTTGGTAGGACGCAGCAGAGATAACGGCGCACAGCTTCTGGGGCGAATTGGCGTGCCTCAGCCTCCAGACAGCAGTCAACTCCTTCTCTGGCAGGTCTTTGATCTTCGCGACATCCACGATCTCATCCAATGTTTGTATAGCGGCTCTGCCATCTGTAGCGGCGCCAGGTAAGCGCGTCGAAGCCTTGGGAGAGTCATCGACGGAGTCCACTTGGGATGGGAGAGGTCCTCGGTTCGGCTGAGATACCGGTGTTCCTGCGGCCTGAGGAATCGGTGGGAGGGGGAACTGGACGGCGTCTGTCTTGCGTTGAGCTTCGATTCGGTCGGCGTAGGCAGACTTCAGAGCTTCAATGCTGCCTAGCCCTTCTTTCTTGGCCTTGGAGTCGAGTTTCTGGCGGTACTTTTCGAGAACGGCTTGCGACGGTTGCGCGGTCGCCAGGAATCGGACATCGTGGACCTGGGCCCATCGCCTCTGCGCTTGGAGTCGCGAAGAGGATTGAAGGGGACAGATTGCCAATTGACGGAGAGTCAGTGGTGCTCGAATTGAAGCCATGATGTCCTCCTCTCTATTGTGTTGCGACGGACGGACGAGCACGTCATGATCTGTCTGTTCTAACTTCTTGAACCACGAAGCTAGGTACCTTGCTATGTACATAGTGGCAATCCATGGAAAAACGCAAGTGGGGCCGATGGCGGCGTGACGGCGTTCATCAGAGTGACATTTTCCATTTTCCGTCTTCCGATTCCGATGCCCGAGTATCTGGTTGAAACCACGTCAGTCCCGAACTTCGTATTCTGCTTAGCCGACACTTCCAGCTGAAAGGTTAAGCTTCGAGACGCGCCCGCGAAGGTGCTTCGCTCGGTCAAGGCCAGCGGCTAGTCATTCATCACAGACCTGCTCAATGTATGTGTGTTGAGGTACATCATCTCTGAACTCCATCCATCAGTCGCTCGCTGCTCGCTGTCTGCGCCATGGCCGATTTCCGGCAGCTTGCCATCGATTTCGTCCTCCAAGACAGCAAGGCAAAGTCTGTCCGCATTGCTCAACAGGCTGCTAAGGGTTGGTAAATCCCCTTCATATGCCTGTATGTTTGCTCCATAACTCACAGTCTACGACTCTACAGAGATCGAGACGGCTCCTCCGACTACAAATCCTGTCGCCCGATGGGTCGAATCTGTCCAGCCATGGATGCCTGGAAGTTCGGAAGACGATTTGATGCAAGATGCCGACAGCACGCCGGACTGGACTGCCAGAGCTAAGGGTACGCAATACGTCTTGGCTTCAGATTTGTGTCCGCACATGCTCACGTTGGCACAGCATTGGAATTTCTCTCTGTTACTTTGTACTATCTGAAATTAGATACTTTGAAACCTAGTCAAGGTAAGGCAACGGTAGAAAATCCAGTGCCCCTTGATACTATGGCGTGCATCTGACAACTTGCAGTCAATCTCCTTGTCGCATTTTTCGGAGCCATGTTTGATGTTGATCATAAAGCCGGCATTCTCGCAGCTGCTAACGGGTTGTCGCGACTCACATCCATGAAGGCATTCCATCCCAGAAATGGCAAAGATATTATACAGAAAGTGTGCAATCTAAAGGACGACTTTCCCAGACAATTATCCAAGACGCGACTCGCTGTGTATGAGCTGGTTCAAACGCTCATGGTAAACCCGGATGTGGCCAAAGACCTGAGAAAGCATGATGGAGAGAATGCTGCGTTTATGAAGGACCTTCTGCAGCTTTGCGCTAGCGAGCGGGACCCCGACTGTTTAATCGTGTGGTTTGACGTTCTCCGACGATTCTCCTCAGAGTACTCACCATCCAAAGATACCCTCGAGGGGGTGTATAACGCGTTCAAGGCTTACTTCCCCATCACGTTGCCACGAACTGCGCAAAGTGGCGTTACCCCCGAAGAGCTCAAGCTCCAGTTGCGCAAATGCTTTTCGTCAACTGACCACTTGGCTTCCCTTGCGTTGCCCTTCTTAATTGGGAAGCTAGATCAAGGCGACGGTGTCACTGTCAATGTCAAGGTAGCTTACCCTATTACGCAACTCTTGACGATCTGATGCTAAGTTTGAGTTAGATCGACGTATTGAGGACAATCAAGGCTTGCCTTGAAGAGTATCAAGACACAACAGAATCTATCACGCCTTATACCAACAGAATCTGGACCAGTCTTAAACACGAAGTCGGGAATGGAGAAATCGAGGACACAATATGGGCTACACTCGAAGTCCTGAAGACTCTTGCCATGCGGTTGAAAGGAGACGACCTGCGTGACTACGCCCTGACGGTCACAAGAGACTGCGTGGCAGATCTAGCAACGCCTATGTACTCTACGTCTGCTGGCCGTCTGCTAGTCAGCGTATTAAGTGCGAATCCAAGCTCTTTCGTGCTCATGGCAGCGCCAGCAATCACACACATCAAAGAAAATCTTCGTCACCCAAAATCGCACACCCATAGTCTTGATTTGTTGAAGATCTTGCGCATCATTCTCGAGACTCGGCTACTTTTGACGAATGTAGATATGTCTGAGCAAGACAGAAATGATTTTGCCGCCGTCGACGGAGCTTTCAAAACGCTCTACGCAGACGTCTACAAAACTCCTCTGGAGCTTGCTGCTGCGAAGAAGGACGTGGAGGAGGAGGACCTGAAGTTGTCGACAGAGGCAATCCAAGGCCTCGGTGCTCTTCTCGGCCAAAGGGCTGTACAGTCGCCGAGTACGACAACAGAATCAATCCCGAGATTCCAGTTGCTACTTCCCGCTTCAACTCTTTCTGACAGTAGTGACGCACTCTTTGAGGTCGCAACAAAGAATTGGGGAGAGAGGGCACGTCGAAGTGGTGCTGATGATCTCGTTAATGAAGCTGCAAAGGCACTCCATCGAATTGTCCAGGCCTACCCGGAGAGCTTCCAGTCTTTGATGAGAAATGGCACAAAACTTCTTCGCCAGTCCATCATGAACCTGACTCATGACTCATTGGCATTGATTCAATCACTCGGTCCTCTTCTAGCATACATCGGGTGCTCATCCGTTTCAGAGCATGGTTCTGAGTCCATGAGTCACTATCTTGACTTCACATATGCAATTATGACAGAGCTTTGTGCAGCAATCGAAGCAAAAGCCAGTCCGAGAATATGGTGTTCGTTGGTCGCGGGAATCCACTCCTCTGTGCGGTTTTTCAATGATGCGTGCTTGGAGAAAGAAAGCCCTGTGGGCCAGGTCGAAGCATCATCATCATCAGAAACATCAACGATAACAAGCATTGACGAAATTGTCGTCAAGTATCCTCGGCTATCCTTGAAAGGCGACTCCACTGAGAGTCAAACAGCAGAATCAGTCGTAGCATTCAGTTCAATCAGAGAGGCACGTAGTGATGCACTACTCGCGACTCTCTACATGGTCGGCTTGCTCTACAAGCGGGCGACTCAAACAGTCGCTGCAAGAGCAGAGCTGTCATTGAGTGCGGACTTTACCGGCGCGGAGGCCCAACAAGAGCGACGCTACCTCCACCTTGTATCCGAATTGGCCAATTTTGTCATACACGAAATGAGCGAGTCTCAGCAAGCCACTCTCAAGATGGAGGCATTATCCCTGAATCTCTTCCGCGGCAACGAGATCGATATTTCAAGTAGTTCTTCATCATGGAACTGGCTGACCCATGGACCTTTGAATATCCTGTCACTTGGAATACTTGAAGCTCTGAGGCCTTCCCGAGTGGCCAAGCTAGTGAGTCATGTTTTACCTATTCAACTAACACATTTGCTGTGATCCAATACTAAGTATTTCGACAGTATGAAAGTAATGTAGCCCAGCGCATCATCTCAGACAGCACGTCGGCAAACCAGACCCCGTCGGACGTCAATTCGATACCGGTGACACGATCAATTCTAGCTATATTAGCAAATAAGCACAGCATCGAGACAATCGATGCAGTCATGGCAATGTTAGAGAACCATCTGAGTGCCGCTTTGAAGCATGCCCAAGACAGTACCAAGGATCAAACCTCAGAAGCACACGCTGTAGAACCAGCGCTATCCATCTTCGTCCTGATGGGTGGCTTTCTCAGACGATACAGCGGCGCCAAGGTCCTCCCACTACTGAAATGCCTTCGAACTGCGCCTAGCAACTTGTCCTCAGGGTACCGTCTTGCACGAGGTCTCGAAGCAATCGTCGCCCCTCAGCGGCGTCTCACAAAGGAAAGCTTCGCCACAGTCAGGCCTCTCTGGCTGCAGAAGCTATTCGTAGTGCTCATCCAGCCCCTCCTAGATGCCGCTCTTGGCAACGACGCCACCATCACAGATCCTCTTATCAAAACGAACTTCAGCATATCCGTCCTCTGCATGGTGAAGCACATGAGCTATTCCATCTACGAAGCAGAGGCCGATAAAATCCTCCGCATCTCCATTGCTGTCTTGCAGAATCTGGGGGCAGGGCCAGATGGTCTCGCGGCTCTGCAGGTCATCAAGGATATTCTTGTGGAGGCATCGGACAAGGCTCGGGACCATATTCGCAGTTTGGTCAAGATGTGCACTGCGATCTTCACAAACAAGGCCTCGTCTCTGTCGGGGGCCCGGCCAGAGTGGCTACCGGCGAATTATGGCGCTGGTCTGGGAAGTCTAGAAGTACAGGCTAGTTGTGGCAGGTTGGCGCTTGAGATTGTGGGTGGGTTGCCCCGGATGTTTGAGTCTCGGCATCTCTTGGCATTTGAGCCGCAGGTGCAACGGGATTTGTCTACGGCGTGCGGTCACCGGGTGCGTGAGTTGCGAAGGACGGCTCGTTTGGCACGCGGTGCGTGGGCGGATGTGAAATAAAGACCACCTTGTTTGCATTGACGGAGTTTGGGTACTGAATGCCGCTTGGAAGGATTGGACAGGGTATATACATGTTGATCGATGTTCTCCATCTAGCAAATGTGCCATCTTATTCTCTCATAGGCTATGCTTCAAAGCAACAATCATTCAAATGCAAGACTAGCGATGCTTGATCAAGGACCTTTTTGCAAATTTGAGTAAGTCTGCAAGGTAGACGCTCACCCCCAAGACAAAAAAAAATAAGAACTCCTGTCTATCATCACAGCTGAATGTGCGATAGCGTTCGACAATGTCGGAAATCCTGTTTGTTCGTGGAACATCAACTTCCCTACCTCGTCCAGATCAACGGGACTACCTATATATACCTACTGCTCCTGCAGCCGAAGAAGTGAACTTTCTTCTCCAGAGGTATCTCTTTATTTTTGTTTCATCACCTCAACTCCATGGCCCTAGTTCTTTCTTCGTTTGCCCTTCTTTTCAGCCGTCTCTGTCGACGTTGACCCACCCTCATCAGCAGGTCCCGATCCCGCTATCATGGCGTCCAGCAGCTCTGGGTTCGCATTCACAAACTCCTGAGCAACACTCCTGACTTTGTCCGGGTCCTGCTTCCCGATAGCTGGTACTGAAGAAGCCAAGAACTCCTGGAACGGCTTCACAACAAAGCGGCCAGTCTCGTCAAACCACTTGGCAAAGCTTCTAGATACCTTGATCTCCTGAGGTGCGCTACTCTTGCCCTCACATACGACAGTAATGTAGTACGTAGGGTCATTCTTCTTCGTCATGGTGCGGATCGTAATCTTAGATGTGTTCCAACTGAGGTCAGCGGACTGCGATATTTCTTCCACAGCAAATCTCTCTCGTCACCTCTGTCAGAGATAAACTTACCTTCTCACCGGAAGGGGCCTTCCCTTGATAGACAGTGCCTTTCTCTACACTCGACATCCAAAACGTGAGGATGGCATTCAGTAGAGCGTATGTGGCTACTGCCACAGCAGTGTAGTACTTGGTGCTCTCGAAGCCAAACTTGTAGTCCCAGCCGAAGCAAGCGGCTGCTATGGCGAAGGCGCCGTAGCCGAGAGCTAACCTCACATCGGTCAGGAAGTGGGATTGCTCAAATTTCAAAGAGTTCAGGTAGTTCGGGAGTGCGTCATCGGAGGTGTTTTTGAGGTCTGGTAGCTTGGTGCGTTAGTGGATGCGGAACGAGCTGTGAGTCCTGGATTTTCGACGTTGCAAAGGGTAATACAACAGAGCAGAGCTACATTAGGGATGGAAGAAATAACGTACCCGCCAAATTATACAGACTTATCTTTTCGGAAGCCATGGTCGCCGTGAAAGTCGACCTGTTGTTGTCGCGGGTTCAAGGTGGACGATGTACCAGATCAGGTGTACAAGACGACGAGGTGTCCTTCTGAAAGCTGGCGCATGTCAGACCCGAAGCAGATGTGGGGCACCAACCGGTCAGTGGTCAACCGTCACGCACGGCGCGGCAGAAAGAGGCTCCGCTGAGCTCTCGGAGTGTACATCCATGCGACATCGAACTTCAAGCTTAATCAAGAACGAAGTCGCCGTCTGATACTTCTCGTTGACAATCGTCATCGACGCGCTTCCGTTCAACATGGCACAATTGGCCGCTCAGTCCCTTCACCGGGATCCCCAGTTATTGTAAGCCCAGCAAGGATCGTGGTGATGGCCGAGGGCTCCTTTCCTGACAAAGACCGTGTAGCTACTGGATCCTCATTCCCATTACCATCGTCATGATTCTCACCGGGGTTCTTCGCCATTATGCCTCTGTCCTCATGGCCGCGGCGCCCAAGAAGCTCGACGCTATTGGCATGCGCGAACAGCGGTCGCTCGGCCGCGGGGTTGCTCTCCGCAGCAATCATCATGTGCTCTCGCAAAAGGCCTTCGAGGATCGACGAGAATACCTTAGCGCCGGCTTTGAATCTGGAGCGTTTCTGAAAGAGCCGGATCGCAAAGGTCAGCCTCCTGCCAATCCTCTGAGCGATCCCAGTCAGATGGAAGGCATGATGGGAATGATGAAGAACAACATGGCAATGATCATTCCCAATACGTTGATCATGAGCTGGATTAACGCCTTTTTCAGCGGTTATGTTATCAGTATGTCCATCGATACCGTTATCAGGGTCAAAGCTTGCCTTCTGCTGCTAATGAAAGATTCATAGTGAAATTGCCTTTCCCAATCACCATCAAGTTCAAAAGCATGCTGCAGGCTGGTGTCCAGACCAAGGACATGGATCCTCGCTGGATGTCAAGTATCAGCTGGTACTTTCTGTGCATTTTCGGCTTGCAATTTGTCTATGTCTTCCTCCTTGGGAGTGACAACGGTACGTCGCCCTCTTCCGTGCTGACTACGAAGGTTCGCACCGTTGACTTGTTCTTTCAGCCGCCAGCCAGATGGCTCAGCAAATGGCTTCTCAGCAGATATCTACGAACTCCATGGGTGGTCCCGGCCAGGACCCTGACAAGCAACTCAAAGCTGAGTCGGAGAACTTGGCTGTCATTGAGCATTATTCTGTCCTCGATGATGTTGAGGAGCGTCTTCTTGAGGGTATCAAATCGTAAATCATGCTATGGTAGACTAAGTAGAGATCAAAATGATGTGCCATGCCAACACTACCCGATATTGATCCAATTGATGCCGGCTATTAAATCAAGCACCGTCCCACCACAAACATACGCCTAAGCCTTCTCGAGCCATGCTGCCCTTTACCTTGTAGGGAGTCTTTGTAGGCGTGTCCTCACTCTGTGTTGGCCCAATAGGAGTCTGGTCATGCCACTCCTCATCAAGAACCTGGAAGCGCACCATTTCGTGATTGTCATAGAACAGTCTATCTCCGTCAAGATTCCAAATCCATAACTGTTCGCTGTGATTGCTGTCCTTGCTGTAAGCCTTCGTTATCATCATCAGAAGCAGATGCGAGGCTACTACTTACTATTCTGCGCCTTGAGGTAGCTCTTCATACGGAATGAAGATGTCGTCGAAAAAGTCAGTTCTTAGATTTATGCCCGCTGGTGTAGAACTTCGAATTCTAGCTAGCATGACTTCTCCCTTGAAAGGGCGAAACACGATCATCCGAAATTCGACTACGCAAGTTAGCATATCTAATTTCTTAGGTGTTTTATGATCCCGAAACTCTGAGTCGTCTCGCACCGTTGACATTCACCAAGCCAGTCCCATGGCCTATCAAGCCTTCAGATGACCAGAGAAGATCATACAGACATATACAGAGTCCTATTTTCTGGATGACCTGTCCATAAGGTAAGTTTCGGAATGAGCATTAGAGAGGGTAGCTGATCAGGGGCTACCACCAAGCGTACTTTATTTGAGTATTTGGCATTGATGTTGTCTTGTATGGCAACAATACTGTGCTTGGAAAAGTCCTCTGGCGCAATCTGCACCAGATCCGAAATCTTGGTCTGAGTGAGGTTTGTTACATCATTAGGCATGCATGCCTTCATTGCCATGACAGGACCGGGGAGCTAAGCATTGTCATGTGCTTACCAAGATGAACATTCTGGTTCAATGGCCAGCCATACGGCGACACTAGAGCCCCCGCAGAATCAATGATGATCAGTTTGCGGCAAAACTCTCTGGCATTGCTCACTATCTCCAAAATGCCATAGTTAATTGGACGCACTGAGGCCTTCGCTGACGAAGGCAACGTAAAATGCTCTGTCCCAATCAAAGTGGGCAAGTCCAAGCTTAAGAAGCGGCTCACCGCCTGCCAGCTTGGGTAAGACTGCCGCCCACTGCGACATTGCCCTGAACTCGACGAATGAAATATTCGCCTTAATTTGACAGCTTAACCATCTTCATTCCATCTCGTTGTCATCCATCATTCGCGTAGAACACAAGGATCAACATTTGCCTCGTTCGGCGCGTCAATCAATAGCGAGCGCTTTTGTCACTTCCTTCTTTTGCCTTTCGGAGTTCGATCTGCTCCCCTGCTGCTTCATCCTCCTGCCTTGGGTCTTTCAGTTCCGCTGCGTCCTCGTCTTCGCCTATCATCACTCACCAAAGACTGCTCCTGGCGTCTGTTGAGCCCCATCGAGCTTCTGTCTCAGCCTGCTACTTTTAGGAACCCCAAGCGGGCTCTATTGAATCCAGAAGACAAGATCTACTATTACCAGCGAAGTCGATATCACGCCCGAATTGAACCGTTCAACCTTGAATAGACACAGACAAGTATTCACAGACAAGTGTTCTGTCGATACCGCCGCAAGCTGCAGCGTCTTGTTCTACCAGCAATGTCTGGCTATGGTTACGGTCCTCCTCCTCCGCCACCCGTGAGCTCTGGTTATGGGCCTTCGAGCGCTTCATATCCGAATCAAGGGCAAAGTAGAGGTGGTGGTGGAGGATCACAAGGCTCCAGAGGTCGCGGTGGTCAGTACCCCCGCAGTCGAGACTATCATGCTCCTCCCCCGGCCCCTTACGATTACGCCAGCCAGCCGTATTCGACTCATCACGCCTCATATGGAGCTACGCCCACTCCGATAGGCACTTATGCACCTCATCCATCGCAATGGGGCTCTGATCACATTGGTCATGCGCCGCATGGTACACATTCTCATGCCCCTGCACCGCTCGCTTCTTCCAGTTATCATACAAACTATGCTCCCCCATCATTCAATGCTCCCAGCCAGAACCCTCAGTCAGCGTCATATGGGCCAGGCCCTCCGTATGGGCAATCCTATCAAGGTCATCCGGTCGCGAACTCACTCCACTGGCCCCCTCCAGGACCTCCACAGCCGTCACATTACCAGGGTAATCGCAGCAGAGGAGGTTATGGAGATCGTGGAGGCTCTAAACCGCCGTACTCTGGAGGGCCAAGCCGGCACGGGTATGAACCTGATCCCAGGCATTCTGCAACATCGTATGGCCAGCCCTTTCCACAAGATCCTCGCGCCCCTCATTACCCTCCGCCTGCTTTTCCATATGCGGGTCCCCCAGCACCGCCGTCAGCGGCCCAGACAGACAATCATTATGGTCACCAATCGCGACGTGGCCGAGGAAACGGACACCGAGATAGGGAAGGAGCTCGTGGCCGGGGTGGGCATCGCAATACCAACAGCCACCACGGAAAGCCCCGGAATAAAAATCATGTCAAGCCCCATCAAAAAGACAACAAGGCCAAAACTGAACCACCACTGGGAGGAAAGAAGAAAAAGCGTAAGGTGAACACTCTTGGTTTGACACCTGGTGCGGGTTCAGACACCGAGGACGATGAAGGCGAGGAGAAGGCTTTGACCGAGCTCATCGGAACTGATACTCTTCAGTAAGTCCAAGCACTTCTTTCCTTCTACTTAAAGTCATAGAAGATGTGTTAACGCCTGGTCAAAGAATTAGTGATGTGTCTGCATTCTTGGCTGAACGCCGTAAAAACTATCCTACCAAGGCACGAGTTGATACCAAAAAGGCGGCTCAGGCGACTCAAAAAGGCCAAAGGCAGACCATCGACCTTGAAAAAGAGGCGGACAAATTGAGAAAACAGCTTGCCAAAGTGGAATTTTCCATCAAACGAAAGCGAGAGCAGGGAGATGAAGGCGATGATATGAGAGATCCAGGAACAAATTCGTCCGATGACGAGAAGCCAGAAGTCATGTCGTCCCGCGTCAAACCTTCGGTATCAAGTGCCGATTTGGCCAGAAAGGCCGATGTGTCACGACACTGCAAGTATTATTCCACGGGTGGGACCTGTGGAAAGAAGGGCAAGTGCCGCTTCGTTCACGATCCTGAGGTTAGAAAAGCAGCGATCAAGGAGCGTGAAGCAAATAACGGCCGTATGACCATACAGCAGCGTTTGGTTCTCAATGACAAGGAACAAGAGGATCTTGCGATCCTTCAATCCATACAATATATTCGGGACAAGGGACTTCTTGAGGAGCTCGCGCAAAGTGGCCCCCTTGATGGACAGGAGGAGGTGGTGAATCAAGGGAAGCGTCAAAACCAGAACAGCGTGAAGCCAGCGCCCGCGACGTCTGGTACGAGCATGCTGCCAGCGCCCTCAGCCTCTCTTCCCGCATCCCCTCTCAAGAAGAAAGTGGGCAAGAGGTCTGGAAGAAAATCGTATAAGAGCACGCGCCCTCCACCTGTTCAAACCATTTCGGCGTCTTTAGCTGTCCCCTCGGCTGATAGTGCCAGTACTGAGGAGGCCAAGCCGCAAGAGGTGCCACCGCAGAACGAGAGTTCGAATGGCGAGCAACCCATGAAGGATGACTTGTCTTGACGCGATTATACGGACTTATTCTTGTTTCGGCATGCACAAATTTCTGTTTGTCCTTAATTTTGAGGTACCTCACTTGCCTTTTTCTTCTGTTTTTCTCACAAGTTGCATGGCCTGTGTATATGTATCAGTATGTCTGCTACATAGTCTCAACGTGTAGACACGTTCTCTGTCCTGAGCATGCTTCACCGTATTTTCTCACCACATCATTGTGGCTTTGAACTTTCTAGTTTCAGTGCGCTGGTTGATATTTCACTCGCTCATTTGTGTCTGAACCCATAAGCGCCCCAATCTCCAACATTTCGGAGGACCTTTAAAGGGGGCTTTATATCGTCACAGCGCGACTGTCAGAGATCAGGGCGGTGTTGGATTCGTAAAGATCAAACCTGGAAACGGCCGCTTTCTACCTATCCGAACCACAAATTTGGTTAATTTCACCGGCGTATTGGCGCGGCCTCACCAATCTGCTGTGACGAGTCAGCGAAGAGGTTGGCAAAGACATGATTCAAAGGATCGCCCTCAACAACTACATGGCAACGCATCGGCAAGGTTCAAATTCACGTTGAAAGGTTAACTGGAATTTAAGTGCGAGATCATCGTAGATGTGTTGCAGGTTGGCGGCAAGCCAGTGCTGCATGCTGTGGATGCGACGACTGTTCCACCATTCTCTTGAGTCTCAGAAACAGAAGCCTTACAACGCCTGGGACGCCTTGCGTATACATATGCTGAATGCTACATGTATCCCTGTCATGAGCCGGCGCCCCCTGGGAATACGAACGATGTCGATGAAATGTTGTGGCTCAGTTTGCTCCGTGCCGACTCCTGAGATCCTCAACGTCAGGTCTTCAAGAAAAGAGTTTGCGCATTTGGAACAAGTGTCAGAAGATGTAAGATGCATTAGTTAAATGGAATAGTGATCATTCTGATATGGACTCCTGTGTAATATCTTCAAAGACACGCTCACCTACGACTCCATGGAACCCTCTTCCTCATCCCCTCCCCGTCATAAAACGTAAAATGCTGGAATGAAAACACCAAACTAAAACAACTGTAAACAAGATGACAAACAATAAACTATGGAAAACTCCGTCGCTAATGACATCAATGCCATCCGACTCGCTGTGAATGGTCTTATTGCAGGAAGAAACGCCATGCTCGCTATTTCTCGATCCCCAAGTTTCCGTCCTCGAGCGCAAATTGTCATGATATCATGCGGAGTGCAATGATGAGAATAGACCCATCAGTAACGTTAGCGTCGTCTCGCACGCATTTGCTCTAGAGCTCTGCGCTTCCTCTCCTCCTTTGCACTCTTGAGAGTCTTCTCAAGGCGCTCCTCCTCCAAGTCTTCTCGACGGCCAATATATTCTGCGCGTCGTTCTTCGTGGTCGATGTCTTCCAAACCAGCTTCCATGTCGGACGAGCCATCGGAAGCATAGCCATACCGGGGCCCGCCGGCATCGTCCTCTTCATCATCGTATTCGATAAAGTCGTCCAGTTCCTCATCGTAGTCATCTTCCTCGCGCTTAGACTTGGGTACGGTGTGACGTGGGACAGTGAGCAATGCCCCGCCACGCGGTACATCCCCCTTTCGAACTTGGCTGTCTGGCTTTGGTCTGGCTGTTCCTGTGTAACCGGTTGTGGCTGAGGCAGCCCTTTTGAGCTTCCTCGCGGCCTCTGCGGCAGCTACTGCAGTTGCCGCTTTGCCCTTGCCGCGGCCAACTGCTAGAGGTCGAGCAGCCACGCCCTTATCACCGACGCGCTGGGCGGGCTTGGCGGTTCCGGCATATCCCCCGCTGGCGGCAGCTCTTCCTTTCGCTGGAGTTGACGATGGCGGCAGCTCGTCTCTGGATTTCTTGACAGCACCCTTCTCCACCTTTTTGTGTTGGATCTTGCCGACTTGTCCCATCACAGCCTGAGCTCTCTGGCCGCGGGCGAGAATTTCGGCAAAGGATCCCTTCTTCGGTGGTCGGGTGGTGGTTGCAGCCGCTGCAGGCGTTTGTGACAGCCGGCTGCTTACTTCATCTTTCGCAAGATTGGGCACTGAGCTGGCCGGTTTGCTGCCTAACGTAGTACTACTCGGCCGAGCGCTTCCGGTGTACTGGCCCTGTGGTGCCTTTGGCTTGGCCGAGACAGCTCCCGATGGCACAACACGTGGTGCTTTGAAATCATTCTTTCGAAGATCCTCATCTGCCCTCCGCTTGGCTGGAACGGAACTCGTTCTCCTAAGGGGGGGTGCGGCCTCGTTGTTGGCTTTGCCGCCACTTATTTGTGCAAGTAGGTCACTGATCTTGAGAGTCGTTCTTTAGTTTCATGTTCGTCCAGGCTGATAAGTCAAAGAAGTTTCATATCACGATATACTAACCGGCATCGTGGGTACCCTATCCAGACAAGGTGCCCGGAATGCGTGACGTCGTTGCCAGAACCGAACGCCTGACGGGGGATAACAGTAGGCTTTTTGGTGGTTTGAAAATGTCAGATTTGTGTTGGTCTTTCTTCTTTGCCACGGTGCTATCGTGCAGCAAAGGCCGGCGTAGCTCCTCACAGATATTGAGGCATATAGGAAGGGGCGAGTCTTGATTTCCAATTCCTTTCGTCGTTGGTCTTCTATGTTCGATCGGACTAGTGCCGCAAAGATGAGTAATGAACCAGTCGATACCAGAAGAAGATCAAACGTGGGATAGGATTCAACGAAAGAGGTCCGCAGATGGACAGTGACGAAAAGAAGAACGAGGAAGCAGCAGCAAACGGACGAAAGATGCTATGGTCGGTTGGTCGTGGACAAGTAGACCTTTATTAACCGCTGGAACAACGAGGAAAGCATGCGCCACAGTTCTTGGGAACAGCACGTGATAATGCATCTCCGTAGAAGCTCCAAACTGAATGTGGCGGTGCACAGGGCCGAATGCCTGTGTGGCTCGTGAAACGATTGACAGGTACGTACCAGCGGAGCCATCACACCCTAATGTTATCTCCTCGCTAATCACGTTTTTTTAGTCACCCACAGCTTTTGCAAAACTGGAGTGCCAACGCGACTGCGACTTGCCCAACTTTTCTACCCATCAAGCACTCCTTCCACCAGAACTCGAAGGCTTCAGTCTCCGCCCAACTCGCGGTTAAATTGATTGATTTCTCGTGTTTCTCTAGATCAACGTTCCAGTAAGTACGAAAGCCTTGTTTTCTTCTTCATATCGTCGCCGTCGGAAGGGAATCATGATTGTGGCACATGCATATTTCCGGGCTCAATGGGCGAAGTCCTTGAGACGGGTATAGACTCGACACAACGAGGAGGAGAACACATTGGCAGTATCTTGTCCATAGCACTTGACAATATCTGACCTTTTCTCTCAATCAACAGACCCTCAAAAATCCAACAAAATGAAGCACCTTGCAGCTTACCTCCTCCTCGGCCTCGGTGGCAACGCCTCCCCCTCTGCCGAGGACATCAAGACCGTCCTCTCTTCCGTCGGCATTGAGGCCGATACTGATCGCTTGACCAAGCTGATCTCTGAGCTCGAGGGCAAGGACATTTCCGAGGTATGTGGAAACTTCTCTTTCGGCTTCTAGGCGAAGAGGCAGAAGGGAAAAGTCTAGCCACCCATCTTCCTTGAGGGCCACGATCAATCTAGAAAAGGAATAAAAAAACTAACACAACGTGTGTAGCTCATCGCTGCCGGTTCCGAGAAGCTCGCTTCTGTTCCCTCAGGCGGTGCTGGTGGCGCTGCCGCTGGTGGTGCTGCTGCCGGTGGTGCCGCTGCCGCTGACGCTCCCGTTGAGGAGAAGGAGGAGGAGAAAGAGGAGTCTGATGAGGACATGGGCTTCGGTCTCTTCGACTAAACGGGTCGTTATGTAATCGGGTATCTCGTGGAAGAAATTATGGACGGGTCACGTTCTAGGACTGGAAAGATAGAACCTCGTCTCCATGAATTGATGGCTATTACGTCACGCAGCCGGGCTTTTTGCCAGACTTGATATGTTTGATCAGTGCCCACTGATGCCAATGCATTCACCATATCAATCTTGAATGGGTGCATGGTTTCCTTATTAACACTTCAGGACAGCAAAAGCGAGCGCCCGTCTTGGCTGCCGTCTACCGCCTGGGCATCCACAGTGATCACAGTCAATTCGCCATGAAGATGATAAATCTACAGCCAACCATCGGTCAAGCGGAATGCCCCTTGTTCGCACCAACCTGCAACTAATTAAGCAAAAATCTAGTCATGGATTATCACAATTCCTACTTCGTCTGAAGAATGTTTGTGTGTATGTAAGTATGTATTAACAAAACATTAACTGATTAGGGATATCACTCCTCGTAAGCGTCTCATAAACACGACCACCACCAACAATAAGTCATGCCCGCCAATGCATCAAAAAGCATCTTGAACGTTCATATCATTAAATCTTAAATGTATTAGTTTTTGAGTCTTTCCGAGGGCCGATAGCTCGCCTCGGCGCCCTGCGCCCATGAAAACCGCACCACAGATGCTTCTTTATATGTCGGCAAGGACGTGTGCTCGTCGGCTGAACGAGTCGTCGCTGGCAACTCCGCTGGGGCCTGCCAATGGTACGAAGCGGGTGGTTGCTGGATAATGATGTCGTTTGACTCTATCGGCGAAGGGTGGCTTAGGGGTAGGTTAGCTACCGCGGCACTTTGAAAAGGCAGTGACGGATTTCCACTCCCTGGGTGTACCCGGGCCACGTACAAGTTTCGTAAAAGAGTCGAACCATCTTGCGAGTCAATCGGCGAGACAATATGATGATGATGATGACGTGTCCAGGTCGGACTGCTGCTCCAGGCTTGCTGCTCTTTGTGGCTCATGGCGCGGTACGAGGCCAGCTGCCACGTTGGGGAGGGCCGTTCGGGCACGATGAGTTCGTGGGTTTGTGCCGAGGCACCGGACTTGATATGCCGGTGGAGAGATTTATTCGTAGTAGATACATGTCGGTGGGAGTCTTTCCTCGGCCTGCGATGGTGTTTCCGTCGACATATCCACATGAACAGCACTCCCAAGGCGATACAGGATACTAGAGTCGCGCAAATGGCTGTAACAAGAGTAATGGTGTTCCACAGCTTGTCCTTTTCCGCTGCCAGTATCACCGAGGCGCTTGGTGTGGGCAAGTATGATGCGGCTTGGGGCGTCAGGGGCTGCTTCTGATGCTTTAGCAATGGTACTTTTTTTTATTTTTTTGCAACCTTCCCAGCAGCGAGCGGCGGCGGTGTGTCCGAATAGTAAGCAAGAGTGTCAGATCAACGCACCTGTTCTGGATCTATAGCGCGTGATCCGGCAACACCTTCATCAAGGCTTCGCAACGAGATTTTTACTACCGCGACTGGTTCATCCTCGGTGTCTCTCGGTGAGATTTGCAGCCTTGAGGCATCATCACCTGCTGTATATGGCGAAGCGGTCGCGCCAACCCCGCGCATGTGCTGTTGTCTCCTTCTTCGCAAATGCAGTTCATGTTCCAAACTCGACGACAAGACGGAGTCTTTGACCGTCGTAGGGTCGTACCCTTGGCCACGTATGCTTGGGGCCACGACATGGCCATCTACGTGTCGTGCAGACACGGAAAGCAGCGGCACAAACACGGCGAGGAGCATGATGAACCAAGAGTGCAGCACAAGGTAAAATGGTAACACCGACAAGTCGTACAACTGAGAAGATTGTGCTGTGCTAAGTCTATGTCCTCACTGGATGATGTCGATACCTAAGAGAAGAACAGCAACAAGGCCATTCGTGGTCCTCACAAGTCTGGACGAGGCCAGCCTCATAAATACAATCCAACAACTTCCCACACCTCATGACGTTCTTCTCCGTCTTCGCAATCCCGCGTTCCCGCAAATGTCCTGATTTGGCGCACATGATACAGCCTGCCCTCGTTTCGCAAGTGCAGTATCGGAGGCTTGTCGAATTTGTCAGGGGCAGGGAGTGATCGCTGCGTTCGAGGAGAAATTCTGAAACGTGCCTGGCTGACTGCCCTTGCCCTTGAACAAAAAAAAAAAAAAAAAAAAAAAAAGGAGCTTGTCGCCAGTCCGAACCCTGTCCTGCATGTCGCAGAATGTTGTGTGCCTCCACGTGGGAAGTAAAAATACGCGGACGAACTCGTTCGCTGATTCGATACAGCTGCCGTTATGCTGGGGGAAGCGAGCCGAACCATGTTGTCGAGATAAAGTGAAACCAACAAAGGCAGCAGGGTGGGCATGGCTATGAAGCCGATGGAGATGGCCTGCCGCACTACCCATGTATGTACATGGCATTGACACTTACAGATTCTAAAGCATACATGCCTCCATACGGTCCATACATACCTGGAAAGCAGTGATGTACTACATAATGTAACGTACCTGTGATGTGTGCAAGGCCTCCGGAGGTCATCGGAGGTCATCGGAGGTCATAATTCGTCTGTTCGAAACAGACCGCATTCATTGTATGTACATACATAGCGGAAAGCTGAAGTATTGTTTCCCCAGCTCCCCGTACCAAAACGTACCGAAAAAGAAAAAAACAAAAATCACATCCAGTTGAAGTTCCAGGCAACACTCTCGACTAGTCCAGGCAACACTCTCGACTAGGTATAGTGCACGGAAACAAAGCCATTCTCTCGGCACAGCCCGCTTTGCCATAAACGGCCGATGGCCCGTTACATGAGAGAGAGCCTTTTGCAATTTGCAGGGTTCATTTCGGGATCAATGCGGGGAGAGGCGCAGAGGAAAGGAAGGGGGCCGCTTTCGGCTTCGCCCTCTACTCTGCAGAAGTTGGGGCGTCTCGTGAGTCGTGAGTCGTGAGTCGTGAGTCGTGCGCTTGTTGCTGACCTGTACGGGATGCATCGTTACCGGGTCAAGCGCCATCTGAAGCATCAGGATTAACCGCCTTGCCTGGTTATAAGTGGGCATGTTGATGTACGCCGTAATGCGCGTGTGTAAATATAGCTTGGATGGGGGATCCGTAGACGCGTCACGCATCTGACCGGCATCTGCAGCCAACGGAAACCGGGCTTCGACACAAGACGAAGACGGCAGAGTGGGCAAAAACAATGGAAACACACGGAAACACAGCGTTGATAAGCGCGCCTTGACGCACAACTGCGGGGCGGCGCCTATTCGCTACGCAGTGCCATTCAGTCATCCTTGTATCGTGCATTCCGCCACTACCATGTACATATCGCCATCTTCGCCGCTCGCGGGGCCCGACGAGAGAAGCCAAGGAGGCTGGGCCGGATGCCAATTTCATACGCGGGGGAACAGCTGCAAGTAAAAGGTGGGAGAAGAGGTGCTTACATGACGGGGTGACAAGTCAATATATCAATATAATACGCAATCTTTCCAATTTGTATCGTTCCGCGCCGGATCGCCGTTACAAAATGTCTCTCGTCTGAGGGTCCAGTTCATGCAATCGATATGTGATGTACATAGCAACGTATTTGCGTCTATTCTACCAAGTCCCAAAAAAAGCTCAACACTCCTCAATACATGCGGCAGCGTACGTCATTGCGTCTTCGTCTTGGACAGCCTCGCCCCTCCTATCAGCCCACTTTCCACCAGCATCTTCGAGAAACACCACAGGTAGCAGAGCATAAACCCAGCACAGCCCACGCCCACGTTGGCTACTACCCACAGATCCGGCTTACCCAGGGGTGGTGCGACAAACGCATGAACACCGTGCCATGACAGCATGAAAGCGTAAAAGGCGCCTTGGATCAGTGTCGTGGCCCATTGCTTCGGGACGGATCCTGCCTCGCTGAACGGAGCCGTCCAGCATGTGGGCGGCAATCCCACGAGATATGCCCACAGGAGCGTCAATACCGTGTATGGCACCGCTAGGTCAACGCGACTGAGGAGCGGGAACATAGTCCAGGCGCCCAGCAGGTTGGCAAATCCAACCCACGACCGAGTATCTCCATGTAGTCCCTGCTTTCCGGCAAGCAGCAACGTCATGGGCATCAGTGGGAGAAGGACACTTTTTTCGTGTACCTGGTAGCTGAAGAGGAAGAAGCCCCAAGCGGTTGTGGCAAATGCCAGGGGCAAAAGCTTCTTCTCGGGCTTAAAGAAAAGAACAATATTGGGTGGCAGTACGGCTAAGAGAGTGGCTCCGATCGCAGCCTTGGGCAGCAAGTCGGCAGGGTACTTGCGCAGCTTGACCACGACATTGAGAGCGCACCAAAAGTTGGCCACCTTGTCTTCAAACAAGCCCCTGGCAAAGGGAAACACGCGATGAACCATCTGTATCATCTGCTCGACTATGGCGTATGCACAAGAGCGCGTGTCGAGGTAGTCGGCAACAAAGGCAAACAAAGGGAGTGGCGAGGGGGGTCCATCTATGTCAGCCCTCGAGTCGACTCCACGGTATCTGTCGTACAAGGCCCCCAAGATCAGGGGCAGCACGAGAGCCGCAAAGGAGGCAAGGGTGACGAGACCAATGCCGATCAGACGCACCAGAGCAAGCCGCGGCCAGAAACATTTGCCAAGAAGATAGGCAAAAACGCTGAAGGCGTAATACAGTGCCATCTGCTTGAAGCCAAGTGCGGCAACGAAGAAGACGGCAGCCCACTTGTATCGCTCGGCCAACATACTGTTGATGCTGGCCAGGACCAGCCCTAGCATCACCGTGTTGTACTGAAAGTGCACGTGGTCGATGAGCATCGTGGCGGGCTGCATGAGGATAGCGACCAAGGCAACAAAACTGGTCCATGTCGACACTCCGCTCAGTCTGCTATACCTTCGAACGAAGACAATAACCGCAGGAACGTAGATGATGTACTCAGAAACGAGCACGGTCGCCCTCATGAATATCTTGAGCGTTAAATCGTCGGAACCTCGGGACGAGAACAAGGCAAACCAGGCCGGCTCTATTCGACCACCAATCTTGCCCATGACCCAACTGTGATATGCCGTTAAGGGGGGATAATCAAGACCCCACCACTGCAGGTCGTGGAAGTACCACTGTGAAATCGGCAACTGAGTCGTAATCTCCATCCAGTGTCGTTGCGCTTCGTAGTCGCCAAACATGGGAGGTCGCTGGAAGCCTAAAGAGATTGCCAGTCAGCCTTGGTCGGGAGAGAGGGATTGATTATATCGGCTCGTTTCTCAGTCGCTCAGTCGCTCAGTCGTACCAGAGTATCCCCAAAATCCAGCAGCCCAGCGGAACAAGCCAGCCACCATCAGAATAGCTGGGAGCACCTCCCATGGTGTCAACGAAGTCCGCGCTGGCCAAAGAAAAGCGGCCAGGGGAAAGGATGGAGCTCTCACGAGAGCGTCGGATCGCGTTCGTATGAGCGTGTCGCTGCCATTGCCGCCATCCCTAACTTTGCGCCTGGGCTTGCGAGGGGAAGAGCTTGCCACAGCCATGGTGACGACGCGGACAAGGTCGAGGTTGGTACAGCCTCGTAGTGGCCATTGACTTTGCGTGTTGAACGTGTGGTCTGTGGAGTTGCAAGCTGTCTGGTTTGTGCCTTGTCGTCGAGGCCAGGGTCCTTACTGCTCAGGGAACTTTGGCTGTTGGAGGGGTTTCAGACGGCGACAGCCGCTAGCAGGGTGTCAGCCAGTTGGCGGCACGGCGACGTTAGTGGCTGCCAGCTGCACGTGCATCGAGCTGTGAGCTGTTGACTCTGTGAGCTTTCGTGAATCGTGCACATGTACGGAGATAATTTCCGTACAGAGACACACGGCAACACCACCATCAGCGAATCGGCCATTGAGTCGGCCACTTTGCGCGACCTGCATGACATGACATGGCATTCAATCCATCGCAAGTGGTAACTTGGCTATGGACACAGCTGTAACGACCCAAAGCTCGGCCTTGCCGCGTATCACCCGCCATCGCGCGAATCGATTGTGTATCTTCGATACCCCTTGTCGAGTTCTCGTTCTCTCCTCCTTAAAACCCGACCGGCGAACAACCCATAGGCGGAGACATCCTCCTTAGGCTCGCCCGACTATTCTCACCTCGCTATCCCGAACGGAAAATGCCCTTCCCCTTTGTTCTTCCGACGACGTCTTCCTTCTCATTTTCGGCCTGTTTCAGCTGCGACTCGCATCCGTCCCTACCTCTGACCACCAGTGGTCGACGCGGAGTCGTTCGAGATGCCCTCAAGAAGCACAAGCGCCTGCCGCCAACGTCGCGCGTTGGGAGTCTAGGTACCGTCATCGCAAGCATTGATGCTTATCTGCCGTATCTGCTGGCTGTGGAGGCCAGTGTTGGCTCGCAGAGCCTCCAAGCTGGTCAGGTAGTCAAGGTCGTCATGAAGGTTGCGCCGTCCATGACCTGGAGGCCGACGCTGTCCGAAGACATTGTACCAGGGAGGGAGCGGTCTCGCGTCAAGATCGACTCTCTGGAGTACGAGATATTTTTTGTCCTGACTACGTTGGCATATGCGTATACCTTGATGGCAAGAACGACGTTGCAACCGCTCTATGCGACCAGCACCGAATTCTTGTCAGATAAGGAAAGGACCACGGCGATCACAACGGCAACCAGGCAACTACTCGATGCCGCATCCATCTACGATTACATGTTTCGTCGCAGTCAACATATGTCGAGCCCGGCACCTTGTGTAGACGTGGCGCCTACGACGATCAAGGCCTTGTCCTTAGTGTGCTTGGCCGACGCCACTCTCCTCGCCGTTCTGAAGGACGACCCGTATCCCGCGGCTGTGGCCCAGGGCAGAAATAAGACAGACAAGGAGTGGATGTTCAAGTCGCCCGACATGCCCAGAGTTAGAGCTCATCTTTTCGCGAGACTATGTCTTGCTGCCGCCGACCATGCCTCCACGGCGTTGTCATTGCTACAGTCTTCAGGATCTTCAGGTTCTCTCGACAAGAGCAAGGTCACTCCAGCCTTGCTTCGATATCTAGAGGACCTCCGACGGACAAGCCGTGCCAAAGCTTGCCGATTCTTCGGCGTCGATGCCGAGATTGGCGGTCAGACTGCTGAGGGCATTGGCTGGTTGCGCGTTGGGCTTCATGAACTTGGCGTGGAGGCGAAGGATCAGAAGAAAGGCTTCAGTCTCAGCCGCTTGAGGCAGGACATAAGTGAACGACGCGAGGACAGGCGCGTAGAGAAGGACTGGGAATGGGGCTACGATGCGGGTCGACAGGAAGAGACTAGGGTTATTCAGCTGCTCGACGTGAAATGGAACAAGATCAATGACACTGTAAGCTACCGCCGTTCGGGCCGTCGTTTTTTTTCCTTGTTTCTTCTTTTTTGACTCCTCTGTTTTCGTTTGCTTTTCTCCATTCTGCCTTCTTCCACTAAATGCATGTTCTGACAAGTCCTGCAGATAAATACTCAAGCTATCCCACACATCAACTCTCTTCTGACGAAAATGCCGTCTGGTCGAGAGGTACACACCATCAAGCCGTATGAGCCTTCGGTTCTGGACAGAGAAGAGGTCAATGCCATGCGATCACAACCTGTCGGCGAAGAGGATATCGCCGACGATGCCAGTTCAGATGATGAGAAGGGGCCCCCGAACGCACCAGGAGCTTTTCCAGGCACGGCCGCGAATCGTAGCTCTCGGAACAGCAATAGGGGAAATATTTTTTACTAGCTAGGCATGATAACTGCTGTGTTTCTTAGAAATGGGCCCTGAATGCCAAGACGTCCAAAGTATAAAGTATTCCTCCCCCCTGCGTATTTGAAACTCATTACATGTTGTATTCATGCCCCCCCCTCCCCCCTCCGTCCCTCCGTCCCATTGTCAAACTGAGCTCTGGAACTCCCATCGGGGCCCCGCACCGCTCTGCCCATCTAGCCCGATTTCGAAAGACATCCGTCTAGAACGAGGTCTGAATAGGAAGCCCACTCATCGTGGTCGTCGGGCAAGGCGGCTTCACAAGGTTCCACGGCCTGCAGTCCGGAAAGCACCTGGTAGTGTTCACAACAATAAGCCAGACAGCCTCGTGGGGTGTGAAACAGGAAACAAGAAGGACTGTCTACTTACCCTCCATACATTATGCCACACTCATTTATTGCATCCACGCAAATGATTCTCGTACTGCAGTCATCCGTGGGGCTCGGTGTGGGCGCCTCACGCGGAGGCAGTCTAGCCGCTGTGGTGATCATCTCACAGAACGGCATCTCAGGCGGCGGCTCCTTGCAAGGGTTGAAGCATCTGTTCCAGACTCATTTTTAGCTATCCAGTCTTGCCGTTTTCCAAAGGTATTATACGATATATCTCCATATACTTGCCATCAGTCGAGAGACCGTTAGATCCCCCCGCCTTCTGGTCTTGTCTGCCGAAGTCTTACCTTTCGTAGCGAAGACCACAATCGGCTACGCCGCTAAAGCACTTCTCTTGGCACATCAGCCCATCTGAGGCTGGGGCAGCGAGAGCCAGGCTACTGGCGAAGAGGGCGAGAAGGAGCTTCATTCTTGAGTTGAACTGAAGTAAAGTAAAGTAAAGTAAAGCAAACTGCGCAGTTGTTGGCACAAGTAAGAAATCCAGGAAAGGTAGATTGCTAATAAGCCGGATGCAAGGTAACCTGTCAAGCTTTTATCGTCAAAATGTGTGAACAGCGAGCAGACTTATACCCCTCTTCTCTTCTCCGTCTTTTTTTTTTCCCCTCTATGATACAAAAGAAAACCCGAAAAGGGAACCCCTCGTAGAATGTCTCAACCTACGACAGACAGGATTGGCGCCGCAGAAAACGTCTCGGTTCATGACAAGTACAGCACAGCTTCGGCAAATCAGATACATGTGTAGCATGACATCATGAATCCCCCTCGTCAGCTTGGTCCGGCAACCATTGAAAGACAATTTTTTTTTGAATCCAGTTGCTAGGAATCGGGGTAGTAACTTGCAGCAAACACAGCCTTGCCATTACTTGTGTCAGACTAATCATCATACGGTATCAGCCTTCACTTCACATCTTGTCCGTCCAGCGGTAGGTACCCTTGTTGGATATTGGCAATTGCATAATCTATGATCTAACCAGACACGCCAAAGAGCGGAGCGAGGGATCATGGTGTCGCAGATGTATGTCAGCAAAGAAGCAAGCCGTCTCTACGCGAGACAACTCATGTCACTCTGTTGCGATCCTTTGGAAGGCTGGCTGAGGATCTCGTGGTGGTCTAGATGGGAAGGCGGGGTAAGCGATTGTGGGATCTTGTTTCTCTTCATCCTCTCATATGTCGTTAAACAGATAAAGATAAAGGGGGGGGGGGATTTGACGTAGATATGCTAGTACCTACACACTCGACGTAAGCCGCGACGGGATTTGACTGAAGAAGCCAAGGGTGCTGGTCTTGAATTTGTGTTCTCGGCATTGCTCTCATGCGGAGATGACGGGGCGTTCTCCGATCTACTTACCCACCGCCGCTGCCTTTTGCCACAGATCTCTTCGTCGCTGTCGCTAATGCTGGACGTGTTTTGGCCGTTATTCCGATCGTGGCGGCTTATAAGACAGCCAAGGGAGCCGCGGGGTTTGCTGTCGGCTTCATTCTATGTGCATACCGACCACTGGACTCGGGAAGGGATGTGATTTGGCATGACGCAAAGCGTGACTTTTGTTGCGGACCATCATCTCTTGGCCTGATGGAGTCTGCTTGATTGTCTAGTCGCAGACTCGCAGCTGAGAGCACAAGGACTTCGTTGCGAAGGAATATACGATGTAGTCACGGCTTCTCTTGGTGAGACGAGTGATTGCGTAGGCAAAGTAAACACACAGACTGTGTAGTTGTTGCTTATACGTTATCATACTGCCCGAGATGATAAGACCGGGGCGAAGACAAGTGTAGAACAGAAGCTGGTCTTGTAGTGTGAACAAAAGAAAAATAATATTTGAGTCTGCTATTCTACCTATCCCGTCTCTACCCATCTCGTCGTGCATGAGTACCCCTTTGGAGTGCCGCCTTATAGTGGGAAGAGAGGGGCCTTTTCGCAGGCTCCTTACTTCAACCACACTACCAATCGTTCCGCTCTTACCAAAAAAGCTCCCGGACACCCAATCGTGTGACAAAAAAGATATATGCGTAAATTTGTTTAACGAAAATCATGTTTCAAACCGGCCGCCGGCCGCAAAGCATTGCCACCCAGTATACACCTCTCAGATCACGACAGCGACATTTGCTTCTTGATCTCGGCAATGGCCTTGCCTGGGTTCAAACCCTTAGGGCACGCACGCGTGCAGTTGAGAATAGTGTGGCAACGGTACAGACTCATGCTGTTCTCCAAGTTGGCGCGGCGTTCGCCCTTACGCTCGTCTCGTGAGTCGGCCAGCCATCGGTACGACTGAAGCAGGATAGCAGGTCCGAGGTATTCCTCTGAGTTCCACCAGTATGAGGGACATGATGTTGAGCAGCAGGCGCAAAGAATGCACTCGTACAAGCCATCCAACTTCTTGCGATCCTCCTTGCTTTGGCGATATTCTTTGCCCTGTGTACAATAAAAGTATTAGTACATGTCCACTGTGACGATCAAACCAAGGGCAGTAGAGATGAAACCTACATCTGGAGAAGGGGTATCACGCTGAAGATAGGGCTTGATGGATTTGTATTGCTTGTAGAAATGGGTCAAGTCGGGAACGAGGTCCTTGACGACGTAGGTGTGTGGTAGCGGATACAGCTTGACGTCGCTAGAGCTTTCCGCAGGAATGCGGCCTGTCATAAACTCAGATTAGTCTTGTTTTTCCTCTTTCTACAGCAATTGTCTTTCTATGAGAGACGGGTCTTCCAGGAGCCGAGGACATACAGAGGCAGGCCAATGTGTTCTGGCCGTTAATGTTCATGGCACAGCTACCGCAGATACCCTCTCGGCAACTTCGGCGGAACGTAAGAGTAGGGTCCAGCTCGTTCTTGATTCGGACGAGGGCATCCAAAATCATAGGTCCGGTCTTGTTCAAATCGATTGTGTAAGACTGCATCTTGGGCTTTTCGGTAGGGGAGTCGGGATTCCACCTGTAGACCTGGAAAGTCTTCATGTTGGGCGCCTTTTCCTGGGGAGCCTCGCCTACCGAGGCCATTGACCGCGTGAATACGGTGCTGGGGAGCATGGCTGTCCTCATGGACGAGCCGAGGATTCGAGTCGAGGTGCGGAGAGAAGCCATTTTTGCGATGCGACGAAGAAGTTCGGAATATCAAGAGTGGGCGAGGCAAAATTGGAAAATGAGGGCGAAAGAGGCCAGTCACTAGTAGTCACGGACTGGAGAAGAGTGATGTCGATATGCCGCCAGTGGGGAATGACGCGTGATAGAACGGCTATGCAAAGGAGTCCGAGCAGAAACGTTGGTGAAATGTAGGATGATTGGTGTGTGATGTTTGCCTCTTCAATTTGGGGAGCAAGTCGCCATCCCTCGGTTACTGGGACCTGGAGCGCAAAGTATCCGGCAGCCAATCAGAGGCACGTTATTGTCAATTCGGCTAAGAGAGAGAAAGCCGGAGGAACGCTGCGCTGTCGGGGCCACTACGGGTAATAACGATGAAGGTGTCACGAGAACAGGCTGGTCAGTGGTGACGCAGTGGACATTTCTCTTGTTTCGTACTCGGAGCAGCACGAGGCCCCCAACATCGGGCGTATCATATGGAGTGTACCTATCGAGTCGACGCTCGACAGTCGACGCGGCGCGACGAGTACATAGTTATGTAATAATGTATGTACATACATACATTGGTAGCCACAATGGAGAGCAAACTCAGGAACCCCCAGGTTTCCTGGTCAGTGCCACGTGCGGCAATCCAGACGGATGAACCTCTTCGTTTTAGTCCCCCTTGCCCTTTGTTCTAGGTATCTCATCAATTGTTGAGGACGTGTTGCCGCTGGCCACGATACAAGAGCATCAGAAGCTGCCCATGCCCTACTTCGTGTCATTTCGTCCGAACAGAGATACATACCAAATCAGACTCTCTATATTCGTCATTTGAAAGCTGATTGCTCAGAGCGCTGTACGTCTCTATACACTCCAGCCTCTAGCGATAGCCTGACCTTTCACAATCGTCATCCCCCTATCCAAGGCGATAGGAGGTAGACTACCTACCTCTCTACTACCACTGGTATGTATGGGTCGGATGGTGGATATCTTTGCTGAGCCACACAAGCCGCTATCCTGAGCCGCGTTTTTTTTTCTTTCTAGATTTCGTGATCTCTGAATTCTAGCCTTTCTTCATACATAACCAGGCCCATCCGGTCTCGCGACTCTTTGGCACGCAGCGACGAGTTGGCGAGATCTCGTGCGTACACGGCCAACCCCCCTATAGATGGCTGCTGCAACCCCCGCCAGGGTTGCGACTGCAGCAGCAAAGACACCTTGGCGGATGTCTACCGGAGGAAGTATGCATCTTGTCTCATTTTCCGTATTCCCCCAACTCCTTGAACCATGCCGACAACGGACTTTGGAGGCTAATGCGGCCCAAAGTCTCCTCTTCACAGTGCAAGAGCAGATTTGTTTCCACGGCAGCCTCAACACACAGAAAAGTAGACGGTTCGCGATTCACAGCCCTCCCGTCAATTTCATCGACATCCTCACGATCACTATCAACATCCTCCTCTCCTTCACCGCCCAGATTCAGCTACCACATCGCCTCATCCTTTAACGGAAAGGATCGCCATTACGATCGATCAAGTCACGTATTCCATTTCAATCCCTACAATCGCATACAACCCCCGCGCAGCCGCCGGCGATCTTCTCGCCCTGATTCCGGCCACGATGCCTTCTTCGTCAGTCGCGTCCAGGACACTGGCTGCGTCGCATTTGGCATCGCAGATGGGGTGGGTGGCTGGGTGGACTCGGGGGTAGACCCAGCTGATTTCGCCCACGGACTTTGCGACTCCATGGCCGCTTCGGCATACACATACGATACAGTCCAAAGCGGGCGCCCGACCGCGCGGCGCATCATGCAGACGGGCTACGATGCCCTATGCAAGGACGGGTCAGTACAAGCCGGTGGAAGCACAGCCTGTGTCGGTGTCGCGGCCCCGGACGGCACTCTAGACGTGGCGAATCTGGGCGACTCTGGATTCTTGCAATTTCGCCTGAATGCCGTCAATGCATACTCAGATCCGCAGACTCACGACTTCAACACGCCCTTCCAGCTATCGCTGGTGTCGCGGCGCCACGCCGCGCGCATGACCGTATTTGGAGGCACCCAGCTTTGCGACTTCCCGCGCGACGCAGACGTGTCGCAACACCACGTGCGCCACGGCGACATCCTCATGTTCGCCACCGACGGCGTCTTCGACAATCTCTTTCGACACGATATCCTCAAAATCGCAAGCCGCGTCATGATGTCCACCGGCGCATGGAAAAGGTCACCGTCAGGTGGCGTCATTGTCGCCGACACCATTGACTCGCTCATTAAACCTCCCGCCACTGTCACAGGCGAAACGCCAGAGCCCGATGGCAGAATCGCCTGGCCCAAATCCGTCACGACGCTACAAAGCCTACTGGCAACCGAGATTGTCGGTGCTGCGAAAGCTGCTAGCATCAATACCAAAGTCGATGGGCCCTTCGCCAAAGAAGTGCTCAAATACTTTCCCCGCGAGCCCTGGCGTGGTGGCAAAGTGGATGACATTTGCGTCGTGATCGCGGTGGTCACAGAAGCATCGAGTAGTGCTCGAGCCAAGCTGTGAAATAGGATTTTATTCTAGCCCCTTTTTTTTTGCATATCTTTTCTTAGGCATTGTTGTGTTCCTCTTACTGGGCTTGAAGGGATGGGCTTTTGCAACCAAATGAATGGCGTTTTTGGCTATAATGTATTGCTTCAAGCTCCGAGGGGCCCAGGGACGGATTAATGGTGGCGCATAGGTTTTCCTCCCTGTGCGGCTTATGGAATAGATGTAGTCATGTACTAGACATTAGGCTCACACCTATCGAAGACTGCAGGACGTTACTGTACGCTCTCACCGGCGGTTACAACAGCCAATAGACTAGTCTGTCCAAAGACGGTCGTATTACCATCAAGCAAATGCTGGAGATTGCTTGCTAGAATGTAACATGATCTGAACTTGTGCAATTGAAGTTATTGTGTGTGGTGGTCCAGATATGTACCAGATAGGCCCAATGTGGCGGGTCTGCTATGAGCTCATTATGTGGTTCCTGACGCGAATCGTGCATGTGAACACCGAAAACCGAACTCACACCCAACGTCATGATGTCATCTCTTGAGCGACGAATCAAGTAACACCGCCGCGGCTATGAAACATGTCAAATCCGTGGTCGACGACGAGACTCCTTGCGCAATGAGGAGAAAACGATATGTAAAATCGCCTCTATGGACGTCTACATCGTAAGTCAGTCCCGACCTCAGTTGCTGGCTCATTGGAAACATTGGCGCCCGAGATAGCTCATACAAACACCTGGCAGGCCGGCGCCCTCGCCGCCTTCACCGTGGATGTACTCATTTACCCTCTCGACACGATCAAGACGAGATTTCAAAGCCAGGACTACGTCACTACCTATGCATCCAACAAGCAAAATGCACTCGCTTTGAGGGGACTATATCAGGGGATAGGAAGTGTGGTGCTGGCCACTCTACCGGCATGTGAGTGCTTGCTCTTCCTCCTCCTTTTCTTTTCCATTCACATTGTCACGAAGCGACTTGTTTTAAGATGAACACCTGACTGAATCCACACAAGCCGGTCTCTTCTTCTCAACCTACGAACAGGCCAAGACGGTCATCGGGAATGCCCTTCCCATGCATGAGTCTCTCGTGCATTCCTCCGCATCGGCAGTTGCGGAAATGGCTTCATGTCTGGTCCTTGCACCGGCGGAAGTGATTAAGCAGAACGCCCAGATGCTGCGCGAGAACAGCGGCTCATCATCATCATCGTCTTCTTCTTCTTCTTCTTCTTCTTCTTTTTCCTCTTCTTCTTTTTCCTCTTCTTCCTATTCTTCTGCAAAGGGAAAACTATCAGGCTGGGCGCAAAACTCCACCTCTTTGCAGGCCTTCCGCCAACTCGCGGGAAAGGATAGCTCGCGAAGGAGACTCTTCACGGGATACACCGCGCTAGTGGCGCGCAATCTGCCCTTCACGGCGCTGCAGTTCCCCATATTTGAGCAGCTGCGCTCCTGGGCCTGGAGAAGGAGGACGCTCGATCGGCCACGAGACCAAGCAAGAGGCATTGCAGAGACGGGTGTGATTGCGGGTGCCAGCGCGGGAAGTGCTGGTGCTGTAGCGGCCTTTATCACGACGCCGAGTGACGTTGTCAAGACGAGGATGATGATCACGGCGGGCCAGGCGGATAGCGCTGGGGCCTGGTCTGTGGTGAAGACTGTCTATCGCGAACGAGGGGCCAGGGGCTTCTTCCGAGGGGGACTGTTTCGATCGGGGTGGACGGCTATAGGGAGTTCGTTGTACTTGGGGACGTATGACGCTGCCAAGGCGTGGTTACAAGGGCGGAAGCGAGGGTCGTTGGACGATGAGGGGATACTGTGATGGCGTTGATCAATGTTTGTATTGTGAGGTCTCGTGAGCGTTTGATGCTAAGAACACAGGCACGCACAGGAATCCAATGATCTGCACAGATACCATCGCATCATGCAAGTGATCATGGCCGGTTGCAGCAATCCATGGCATTCACCTATGTTATGTTCGGCGTCGCGTAAGCGCTGTTTGCTTTTTCGAGGTGATCAGTTTTCAATATAATAGTGTGGATAGAGTATGATTAATGTCTGTTACCTCCCCGGTGTCGAGACTCGATGCAATGTGATGAAGCCCGCGTGACAAAAACGAGAAAAGCACAGTTACATGCCGCCTGTTGTCCTACAAGTGTGACTTATGTGATTATAGTTTTCTTTCGTGATACCAGTTGCGAGTGCCTAATATGACTGCCTGGCATTTCTGCATGGTTTCTCTGCCGCTGTCTTTGTAACACAACACTTAGGTAGTTACATCTTCACACCTAGCGCACATCACATATCATAACAAGCTATGCTGCTGATTGGGGTGTCCTGCTGCGATGTAATACCCTCTTCCACACTTCAGTGCATGAGATTCCAACAACGTCGTGCCTGGAAGACTGCGGCAGTCGACACATCCTCTCCTCTTCTCGATGACTTCCAGGCCAGCTTCGTATCAGCCGCCAAGATCGCCGGCTCTCTGGAGTTCCCGTTCGCGATAATACTTGGCGGTCTGAAACTGGCTGTAGTCGTCTCATTGGTCACTGCCCAGGACCTTGCTATTTTTGGGGTTCCCCATGCGGCACTACTTGTACTTAGTTGTAGCTACGGATGAGTAACATGAAGATACAAGCTTCTTTCAGTCTCATGCGAAATCTGTTCACAGTTCGCCAAAAGTAATGTGATACATACTGGTCGCTCAAATGCCACCTCTGCCACGAGATTACGTGGCTGCTGGGATGAAAAACGTACTACATACAGTACATGTATGGCTGGGCCTGAGTAGGTATTAGCAAGCAACTCCCGCAGCTATTGGGTTGTATGACTTGTATGAAACTTCTGCGCCCGGCTCATCAGCGCACCTTATTTTGACGTTCGCCACACATGGAAGCCCTTTCCTGGTGAGCATCTGTTCCACGACGTGTAATAGCGTCACCTTATAATCGTCAGAAAAATGGTGCAATTCCAGCGATGGTGTGATTCAGGGTCAATTGTCGTGCCCTTCAGGGGCCCTTCAGGGGCCCACCCGGCGTCGGAGATCTGACAATCTAAGTGGGTGCGGGGTTTGAGGCGGCGGCGCCTAGGCGCAGGAACAGATTCGGTCGTTTCGAGTGCCTTTCTCCAAATGCTTCTCGTCGGATCCGTCTCCAACGTTAGCGCGAAGTGTTCGGCAAGGACGAGATTTCCATCTGAGTTTGGGGAACCGTCTGCGATCAAGCGGTCTTAGAGGCCATTGCCATTGATGCTTCTGAGTCTCGACCGCCGGATCCAGAGACGAGGTCAACGGGGTACACACGACTCGTTCCTGTGTCTGTCATGATACATAAGTACCCAAGGGGGATCCGCTAAGCCACCGGGCACAGATCAGTACTTGACTTTTGCTGATTGATCAATGGCGAAATCCTTCGCTCCAAACACCTCATCGGTGCTTTGCGACCCTTTGTGGCACTCTGACTGGTCAGCAGGTACAGATTGATATGTCTCTGCCCCATCACTACTCCGTACGCTGCCCGTTGATCACCGAAGGTTGCGCGAGCTTTGTGTTGGATTTCGTAGATCGTCTTTCTATCAGGGCGGTGTAGTAAGTCGAGCATCTCCTCCTGATTGCGCCACGTCCGACATGATTTTCTTAAATTGCTCAGAAGTCCTCTCGCCAGTCATTGGTAGTCCAGAAACCCCATATCTTTCTTGTAGTCAACTCCAGTCTGGGATTCAACTTCTATCGCAGCTCCGACTTCGCCTTATCCCAGAACGTCTAGAATTTCGCAGTACTCTTGCTTGTATACTTCCTCTCTTCATTAAGCACAAAGGCACTGGCTGAAAAGGCCGAAATTCGCCGCTCTTGTCGACATGGCGGTCCCTGGGGTCAAGATTACCCTCCCAACCGAGGTGCCCAGTTTCTTACGAGAGAAGCAGGCCATTTCTGATATCCAGCATGGCTTCTCCGACGAAGACCACTTCATCATCCAATCGCCATACACGGATAGAGACCATTTGCTAGACTTGCGTACAGTAGACAAAGAGAACGCTCTTCTATCCAGGGCGCTGTCAAGGCTACGGGCGGTTCGAGAAGACTACGCCACCGCTTCGTACAACGAGTCGTTTAACTGGCCAGAGGTCTTTGATGAGTTGCGGCAGCTCGTCGCGAAGTCCGGCCAAGGCTTCAAGGAAACCTCGTTTTATATCGTTGCTTTCAGGTCCCAGATCAAACCCAGCACGGATTACAGTCACCTCGGTGCATTGGACAAGGCTGCCCACGCCGAAGCAATAGCCAGTGGTGGCTTTCTCAAGTAAGTTTTTGTTTCTTGATTGGCGCTTCAATATCCCGACATGATACAGACAGTGTTGACCGCTTCAAGATATTGGTTTGGATCTCCCGACGTTGAGCTGCGAAATCTCGCAACCTGTGTTTGGAGATCTCGTGGCGATGCGATAGAAGGCGGCAAAGGTCCTTGTCATCGAAAAGCTGCCGGCGCCACTCGCTCTCTGTATGCTTCCTGGAAAATCGACCAACATCGATTAACGGTTCGAGACAACGTCGACAACTGGGAAATCACTGGCTGGGAGTGAGTCGAAGGTGTGGTTTTGCGCTTTTCGGGTTTCTTGAAACCATCTGCCCTTTTTTCATGATGGCAAACATTGATTTCTGCACATGCGAGGCGGTCTCGTCGATTTTAGTTTGCATTGAAGAGGCTAGCATAGACGCGTAAACGCATTTGACAGCAAGCGAAATCCTACTTTTCTATAGGCAGTACCATTAGATTTTGCAGCCGAGACACATCGTGTACTGATCGCTATGTCGAGAGTTCGCATAATGACCCATCCCATGTATCTGTGAGTCTGTATTCGAGAGTGACGTGAAGGGCAAGATTATGCCGGGATCCAGATGTGATGGGAGCCGAGATGTTTTATTCAACGACTTTCTGCCATGTCTGACCGCTTCTAGCCCACAACACCCAACCCACAACTCGCACACGCAAAAAGTTCGATATTCTAGCATCAGAGATATTCTTCGTTGACAAACCCCACCATATTCAACGCGCCATTTTCTACCCGTGTGCGTACGGAATAGACAACAGACGAACGGACAAAATGAGCGATTCCCTAAAAGATGCGCCTTTCCAGGCCGTTCAGGTCGAGGCTTTGGTAAGTTTGCAGCATCGCCAGCGTTTGCCCCACCCCGTGACCGTCAGGTGCTCACACCAAAGCATCACAGGTCATCATGAAGATTGCCAAACATTGCTCCTCGATTTTCCCTACGATTGCGACCGGCGCCATCGTCGGAATGGACCAGAACAACCTCCTCGAGATCACCAACACCTTCCAGTTCCCCACAGTCGAGCATGTCGCCACCGAAGGTCACCAGCAAAATGACACCTCATCGTCCGCCGGTGCTGCTCCCCGGCAAAAGGCCAACATCTCCTACCAGAACGAAATGATTCGATACTTGAAGGAGGTCAACGTCGACGCAAACAATGCCGGGTGGTACACGAGTGCTACTATGGGAAACTTTGTCAACATGGGGTTCATCGAGAATCAATATCACTATCAGAAGGAAAATGATAAGGCCATTGCTCTCGTTTACGATACCAGCAAGAGCTCACAAGGAAACCTGGCCCTGAGAGCATTCCGCTTGACCAGCGCTTTCATGACCATCTACAAAGAGGGGAAATTCACCACGGAAATGTAAGACTTGTGTCCTTATAATATCTCAACCGAGTCGGGCGTCAACGCAGAAAGACAGAACTAACCCCTTTTTTCTTGATAGTCTGCAAAAGTCAAAGCTCACTTTCCGTAACATTCTGGCTGAGCTGCCAATCACCGTGCACAACTCGCACCTCCTCACAACATTCCTCCACCAAATGCCTGCTTCGCCACCGACCGGTGAAATCTCTCCGCCAAACTCCATCTCTGATATCAAGCGAGACGCCATCAAGGCTCCTCTGCATCCCTCTATCGATAAGTTGGATCTCGCCATTGATCCCTTCCTCGAGAAGACTTGCGACCTACTGCTCGAGAGTATCGATGCACACTACACCGACCTCAACAACTTCCAGTTCTATCAGCGCCAGGTTACCCGTGAACAGGCCAAGATTTCGCAGTGGCAGGCGAAGCGAAAAGCTGAGAACGCTCAACGAGTCGTGGCTAAGCAGCCTCCTCTGCCTGAGGACGAATGGCAAAGATTGTTTAAGATGCCTCAGGAGCCCAGCCGTCTGGAGGGTATGTTGAACGCCAAGCAGGTTGAGCAGTACAGCAAGCAGGTTGATGCTTTCACCTCAAATGTCAGTGCCAAGATGTTTGCTGTTCGGGAAAACTTTTTGCCTCAGTAAATAGTCCTACGGATGCAAAGCAGCACCGGCTTGACCATGCGTAGACGACGGGAGACTTTTGGGAAGGAAATGGCACCAGTTGGCAGGTAGCATCAACGGCGTTCCGGATATAGTGGGAATGTATTGAAAGTTTCTTTTGTCTAGAATTAGCGACAAGAGAACCATTGACTTGGTATTTCAACTGAGCACTCATTGTCTCTAGATGAATACAATTTTTACGTGTGTCTTGTCTGCCAGTGCTGCTCCCAGTCCCTAGAACATCCTCATGATACAAACTACCTAGGCTCGCAGCCCCAGGCGCGGAGGCCCCTGGATAGGTGGGAGGGGTAAGTGCGGATGGGGTACATATGTATGTAAGAGTAAGACCGTAAGCCCAGTGTTGTGCTTGTTCGAACTTCCCCTAACAAGACTGAGCTGCAACAAGAAATGCAAGCTATACGCAAATTGTGTACATAATTAGAAGAACCACATTCCAGTATCATTTGGGACAACAAATGTTCTTGACGAGCTGCCATCAAACGCCGACGCAAGCCCGTGACGGCAAGGTGATGCTTCCGGCGACGTGTTGTCCGGTTATGTACATATCCACCCCGCTTCGCGCTAACATTGCGTTGAAAAATTTGGCGGCTTCTACACCGCCCTATCTCAGGCGAACCAGCGAACCAGCAACGAGCACACATTCTCAGCTCATACTCCGTAAGGTCCACAGAGTACAGATCCTACCTTTATTTTAGTATGTACTGTGTGGAACTGTAACCCCTCCAACCGCTGCCCCTCCTTTCCCGAATAATGTACCTAGTCCCATTGATTTTTTCCCCCCTTCTCCTTCCCTGGCCTACGGAGTAGTAAACGTTAATAACTCGAGTCTTCCACATTGGTGCCGCGAAAATCTCATATATTCTCCGTCTCTCGTCACTTCCTCCTTCTCATCCTCTAATTCTCTTCCAGTCTCTCATCCCTTTCCATTCCTCCTCCCACATAACCGTATATCCATCATCAAAATGGCTGCTCCCGCTCAGAAGTTCAAGGTCGCCGACCTGTCCCTGGCTGCCTTCGGCCGCAAGGAGATCGAGCTTGCCGAGAACGAGATGCCCGGTCTCATGGCTACTCGTGAGAAGTATGCCTCAGATCAACCCCTCAAGGGTGCCCGCATTGCCGGCTGCCTGCACATGACTATCCAGACCGCTGTCCTCATCGAGACCTTGACTGCTCTTGGTGCCGAAGTCACCTGGACTAGCTGCAACATCTTCAGCACCCAGGACCATGCCGCCGCCGCCATTGCCGCCGTTGGTGTTCCCGTCTTTGCCTGGAAGGGCGAGACGGAGGAGGAGTACAACTGGTGTCTGGAGCAGCAGCTGCTTGCCTTCAAGGACGGTGCCAAGCTCAACCTGATTCTTGACGACGGTGGTGACCTTACCAGCCTTGTCCACAGCAAATACCCTGAGATGCTCAAGGACTGCTATGGTGTCTCTGAGGAGACCACCACTGGTGTCCACCACCTGTACCGCATGCTCAAGGACAACAAGCTCCTTGTTCCCGCCATCAATGTCAACGACAGCGTCACCAAGTCCAAGTTTGACAACTTGTACGGCTGCCGTGAGTCTCTCATTGACGGAATCAAGCGTGCTACCGATGTCATGGTTGCTGGCAAGGTTGCTGTTGTTGCTGGATTCGGCGACGTTGGCAAGGGTTGTGCCGAGGCTCTTGCTACCATGGGTGCCCGCGTCTTGATCACTGAGATTGATCCCATCAATGCTCTCCAGGCCGCCATGGCCGGCTACCAAGTCACCACCATGGAGAAGGCTGCCAAGATCGGTCAGATCTTTGTCACCACCACTGGTTGCCGTGACATTCTGACCGGCGTCCACTTCGAGGCTATGCCTAACGACGCCATCGTCTGCAGTAAGTTGCTTCAGAGCACCGTGAGAATGAACAATCCTTCAACGGAAGCATTTGCTAACGAATGACTCACAGACATTGGTCACTTCGACATCGAGATCGACGTTGCCTGGCTCAAGTCCAACGCTCAGTCCGTGCAGAACATCAAGCCCCAGGTCGACCGATTCTTGTTGAAGAACGGCCGCCACATTGTTTTGCTTGCCGAGGGTCGTCTTGTCAACCTTGGATGCGCTACTGGCCACTCTTCTTTCGTCATGTCTTGCTCCTTCACCAACCAGGTTTTGGCTCAGATCATGCTGTTCAAGGCCCGCGACGAGGCTTTCGGCAAGAAGTACATTGAGTTCGCCCAATCCAGCAAGCTCAACGTCGGTGTCTACGTTCTGCCCAAGATTCTCGATGAGGAGGTTGCCCGTCTCCACCTGAGCCACGTCCAGGCTGAGCTCAGCACCCTCACCCCTATCCAGGCTGAATACCTCAGCCTGCCTCCTCAGGGTCCTTTCAAGAGCGACATCTACCGCTACTAACTTAATATCAATCTTATCAGGGATCCTTCAACTGGATTCTCATGTGTAACGACTTGCGCCGTTGTTCTCGTTGGGCGGCAATGAGGCAAATTGTGGATTCAACAGCATAAACTTGCATGGCATTTGGGTTGGGATTTTGTATTTAGGGTTCTTCTTCTTTTCCTTCTTATTTGGTTTTATTTGGTTTGCAAGACTTTTGCTTTTCTGCTCGGAGTTGCCTGAAGAGACAAAGAAAGGTCTGCTTTTTCAACAAAATGGCGTTGGCTCTTTTTTTGCTACGAGACATAACATTGTCACTCTGGCGGGGGTTTTCATGGAAATGAAGGGTGAAAGGGCTTACGATTAGAGCAGCGCTACGTCCTTAGGGTCTTTAGGGGAGAGAAAAGCTCTCGGGTAGAAGGCGCGTTGGCGGAGAGAACCCCCGTCAACCGGGGTCAATAGACAGCATCATTGATGCCTTGTTATTGCGATGACAATATGAGCAGAGATGCGAAATGCACTCGTGGATTTTGCGTGCAAACGACACTGTGATGGCGTGCGTAGGCGTGCCTAATATATGTCTTGCCGCTTGTGGCATCGCATGTCAGCCAAAGTTGTGCAACGATCTCATGCGTATACAGAGTACAACGACGAACAAAAGACACATTCCTTCTTACTTCTCACACCCCCGAACTTGGAATATTGTCAGGTGAAGCCTAGACATCACACCAAATACTTTGCGGCCTCGTCGTGTCCGCCCAAGCCGTGCAACCCCTTCTAATGACCCCAAAAGACACACTCTTTTTCTTCCTTGTCATACCCCACACTTGGGAGAGTATTGCTAAATGAACTCGGAGCATTACAACAGATTCTTCTGCTCAGGCACAATACTCTTCAACCGACCCTCCTCCAGAGCCATCTTGACATTGTCAATAGCCCACTCCTCCATCTTGGTCTCCGTCTCCACCGTATATGTCCCCATATGGGGCAGCAGAACAACATTCTGGTTCTTCAAGAGACCCGGATGAATGGTAGGTTCATCCTCGTAGACGTCCAGGCCGGCACTAGCGACTTTGCCGGCGTGGAGGGCATCCACAAGGGCGGCTTCGTCCATGACGGCGCCTCGTGAGGTATTGACGATGATAATGCCGGGCTTCATGATGTCGAATTGCTGTTTGGAGATGATGTGGCGAGTTTTGGGCTACATCGCACAAGGCCCAAGGTTAATTTTGTTAGGAACGCATGTACACGTATCCTTGTATATACATAGGTATATCATGTATACACATATCATCATCGCAGAGGGGAAAAGGAAGAGAGGGACTTACGTTTAATGGTAGATTCAAGCTCAACACATCACTCTCCGCCAGCAATCTCTCAAAACTCACATACTCAGCCCCACCCTCCAGCTCCTCGCTCAGTTTCGTCCTATTATGATACCTGACCTTCATGCCAAATGCTTCGGCCTTGGCAGCCACGTTCCTGCCTATGCCGCCCATGCCCAGAATACCGAGGATCTTGCCCTGAGGATCGTGACCCAGTCGCGGGGGGGTGTTGCCACGCCACTCCTCCGCGCGGAGGTTCGACATCCCGGGAGCGAAGTTGCGCAATGCGCCGAGGAGGAGCCAGATTGTGGTGTCGGCGGTGGAGTCATCAACGGCGGTGGGAGTGTTGGAGACGCGGATGCCGTGGGAGGAGCATGATGGGATGTCGATTTGGTCGTAGCCAGCACCTACAAGAAAGTTAGACGAGTTATTATTAGTATTATTATTATCATTATTATTTAACCTTCTTTTCTCTCTTTCTATAAAACATGGAACCTTCTTGGGAGCGCTGTCGTTGCAGACGGGCACGGGGGGGGACATGAAACACAGACCATTGTGACATATAAACTTCAAGCTCGAAGGCAGCGCATCTAGCAGCTCATTGTCGACTTTGCCCGTCACAGAAAAGGACTCGAATGTACGGTACGCGACTACCACGCCGTCGAAAGCCCCTGATTGGGCTTCTGCCATGAGATCTTCACGGTTCTTCGCCTTGGGTGTGAGGACGTCTGCGATCTGGGCCACACGGGACCAGGCCTCGTGGGCGCTTTTGCGTCTCGGTAAGCTCAATGAATGGAATGAGAGGATGGAAGACACAGTGGAGGAGTAAGATGCCGGTACGGTTTGAGGAATGATGAGTTTTTATACGTCTCATGGGGTCGACTGTGAGGAGTCGAAATGCGAGGAGGGCGTAAGTCGTGCTTTGGTGTTTTTTTTTTGGGTTGATGGATAGACGTACTGCTCGATCGCACCTAGGACGACAAGCTTGGGTTTGCCAGCCATGTTGAACACTGGTGATTTCTCGGCTATGGCGAGTGTGAAAGCAAATTAAGAAAGCACCAGCTGTATCGGTAGGGTCTGGTCCGTCTCAAGACTTCTCTTGCTGGTCAATTGACTTTTGCGGATAGAAAATTACCTCCTTTCTTCGGCTTCAAAGTGTTGGGTGACAGCACCAGACGGATTTGCGGGAAGGCCGGACTTAGGTAGGAAGGTAGGTACCTTGCCTAGTGTCGCAGGCCCCGCGGCGCGTGAAACTTTTTGGCTGGAGCGATATCGCGCGTTCAGGGCCTACGGCCGCCGGCGGGGTGTCAGGGGTGTCAGGGGCGGGGCAAGTTGGTTCAACCGCTCCGCACGTCACGATCGCCTTGGTATATGTAGTAGGTACCTAGGTAGGTCTAAGGTGCCTAAGGTATGTAGGTAAATGCCTGGATCCCTGCGGCTAAGCCGGTGTCCATTTCCAAAACCATGTGAGATGAGATTATGAGTCTCTGCGCATCGAAACGAATAGCTATTCCGAACAAAAGAGAGCAGCCGTCGTTTCGTCTTTTTCTTCCCCGCCGTGCCAGATGACGCCTACGGAGTACGTACGCCTACTGGAGCACTCGCCAAGCACCCAACATCAACGCCGCAAGCCCAGTACACAAGCCCAGCAGCCACTGCAACGTCTGAAACTTGACTTGCTCCAACTTCTCCCGCAGCATCGCCACCTCTTGCTCGATCTTGGTCTCCGTTTCCTTGATCTTGAGCTCCTGCCCAACAGCCTCCTCGCGAATGCGGCCCTTCTCCAGATTCAGATCCAGTCGCACACTGGCTTGTGTTCGCGAGATCTCATCCCGTAGACGACTACGCAGCTTAGCAATGTCATTTTCTAGACGTTCGTGGGCTGTTCGCGTCGTGTTGACCTCGGTGCTGTCTGCGGAGAGGAGCTCGGAGCGGAGTTTGGCGAAGTCGACTTTTTGCGTGTACGTTGCCTTGGCGGCGTCTTCGCGGAGGACCATTGTGCGAGTCAAGTTTTGAATGCTGGCGGCACACGTCATGTTAATGACAAATTGAAACATTGAAACAAAGCAGATAAACCACACCATCCTTAGACCCATGTCCTGGCGGTGGTAGGGAGCCTTTCTTGCGACTGGGTGCAGAAGGGTCTGCATTATGCCTGTGACACACACGTACCTCTCTTGTATGACGTCGTCGAGCACTTTCATCATGGCCACGGACTGCTCCTCCGTGAATCCCTCGTCCTGTAGACGCTTGACGAACTTGAGCGTGTCAAAGTGGTGGTCTCGCTCTCTTCGCGCTGTTGCGTGGAACGTCCGCGATAGTACTGGATTCTTGTGCAATGCCCGTCGCAGCGGGAAATGTGAGCCCCACCGAGCGTTCGCAGTAGTAGTCGTCGTCGTCGTCGTCGTCGTCGTCGTCGTCGTCGAGTGGTGCCATCGCGCAGCAGCGTTGCCGCCTTGGGGAATGGTCCACGACAACGGCCTCGCTGCTTGAGAAGTAGAGATCTGTGCGGCCCAGCTCAGTCGCGGGAGAAGAAATCGTGGAACTACCTCGGTCGCCATGAGTGCTCAAGGAATATTGTACAGCTACGGCGCGAGGAACCGTTTTTCGAATTGCAGAGAATGGAGGCCTTGATGGTGTTGTTGTTGTAGGCAGGCTACGTGACGTTGAAACACGAAAGATCAGGGGATGAGGTAGCCCGTCAGGCATGGCCGCATGGGGTATCAATGATTGGCTGCTCGTGACGGAAGGCTAAAGTGGGGCACGATGCTTACCCTGCGTTTTCTTTCAGGAGTCCAAGACCGCGAAATTTCGGGCTTCAACCCAATTCACATTTTCATCTACTCTGAACTCTTGCAATATTATTTCCAGGACTGTTGAAATCCTTCTGACTGCATGTTTAGATTAACAGAACATACGGAGACCGCCCTTGTTTATACCTACGTACCTACGCACAGCTAAAACTAGTCCGTAGTGTGCACCTATGATTGGGGTGCGTCTGTTGTAGACTGTAGGCACCTATTCAAGATATAGAGTAAAATTATATGGTCACTAAATCGCGAGATGGGAGAAAGAAAGGGCTCAAAAGGCAATCCCCAAGACAGGCTTGACCTGGCACCGTAGTCACTGGTGTCATCTCTCTGACACCTTTAATCCAAAAGTCCACAGAGTACAGGATTAGGAAAATGACATATGGCGGCTTGTGGCGATCTTCATTAGTGTAGTCCACGTCTACCCCGTAGGTGCCGCTTCAGATCAGGGTATGGAGGCCCTCATCTGCGCCACTGGCATACATATATGTATACCGACCATGACTTGCCGGAACCATTGCACATGTGACATGACAGGCCTGGAGCTGTGCTCTCGGCCATTCAGCCGAACTCTTCGCGCTACCTCTGGATATCGCAGCCCTGCTATCTGTTCGTTGCATATATACTTGAGCATGCCGCATTATGCAGGCGGCTTTGGGTAGACTCATTTTCAATGCTTCAAGATCTCGCCCGGAACAACCGCGATAAGAGGAGCACATTAGATCTTCTGATATGCTGACAGGTTTTCGATGCATTCTATTCCGGCTAGCCAAGAAAACATGTGACGCAAGCTGGACCCTAGGCCTAGAACATAACAGCTATTTTGTTCGTCCGGACACATACTGTGAAAGACGATTTCTCTGGCCGCTCCGCACTGACGGACGCCCTGCATATGCGGAGCACGGAAGTGCTGCATAGTGAAAGCCAGAATGCAGATTGAGAATATGTTGGCCAACGTAATCGCCAATAAGAGTACCTTGCGTCAACAAAGCTATGGCTGCTTCAAGAGGAGAACTTTCGTATCGAGAATGAACCTTCTGCGTCGGATGATACTCTTCATCTTAGGTGCTCCCATTCAATATGATGAGTGACTGCCGTCTCGTCGCCCTCAAACGAATCGCACATCGGACAATGGACAGCAACATAAGCAGACGTAACGGAGCGTTCAGCCGTGGACTGGTCACTAGTGTTCTCGCCAGGAGAGGGTGGGAAAAAGGCGGCCAAACTCCTCGACGGTGGCTCAGACGGGTGTTCCAAGTCGTTCCGGATATCGGTGTATTTATGGATGGACTTCGTGGGTCGAGCTATCTTGTTGGAAATAGCTGTGGCCGGTATTTGAGCAGTCGCTTCGGGCCCCATGCGCTGGACTCTGCCAACTTGTCCGTCATGCAACCGCACCTTGATGCCGCGAGGGTGATTTCCTCGCGTGAGCACTTGCGTGACTACGCCGGCAGTCTCTTTTCCAGTGGGTTGGTCCTCTTTGAGAATGATGAAGACGGAGGCTCCTGGTACGACTTGGCGAAGCGAAGGGACTGTTCCTGCAGCTTGCTGGGGCGTGGCGCGTCGCCATGGAGGTCCGGATTGACCGCTATCTTTTGGGCCGTGCCTTGGCTGACGATTCCTTGGTCGGTTCATAATCAGCTGCGAAGTACCTGCTGAAATCCTCGACTGCGGTTCAGACGGGTGGTCGAAGTCGATCCGAACGTTGGTTGATCGATGACTGAGCTTCGTGGGTTGAGTTGTCTTGTTGGGAATGCCCGTAGCTGGTATTTGAGCAGTCGGTTCGGCCTCCATGCGCTGAACTCTACCAACTTGTCCGTTCTGCAGTCGGACCTTGATGCCGCGAGGGTGATTTCCTCGGGTCAATAGCTGTGCAACTTTGCCGGCAGTCTCTTTTCCAGTGAACTGGTCCTCTTTGAGAATGATGAAGACGGAGGCTCCTGGCACAACTTGGCGAAGCGAAGGGACTGTCCCCGCAGCTTGCTGGGGCGTGGCGGGTTGCCATGGAGTTCCGGATTGACTACTGTCTTTTCGGCCGTGCCTTGGCTGACAATTCCCCGGCCGGTTAATAGCTTGCTGCTGAATACTAGCTGGAAGTGGGAATGTACGACTGATACGTCTGGGCGGATTCATGTCATCCAGATGCTGAGGGCTGATTGTCTGGAAAAGATTTCAGGTTACAAAAAAGCGTATGTAGGTACCTACATAGTGAGGGAATTGAAGACCTTCTTAAGTGGGGCTTTGTGATTTTCAGGGTCGGGGCGCAGGTACTCCGTACATCATAGGTAGGTTTCACGCAAGTTTCATGGATGATTCCCCACGCACAACCCTGCACTTTTTCTTCTCCGTCTCCAACATGTATTGTCTCATTCAATACATTCTCCTGTCCTTTGGAGACGCGGTTTCATGATATCATAATCAATGTACATGACGTTAAAAGTATGACGCACTCAAGTCGACTGGATATACTGCCAATCGAGGTCAGCTCGAAGCTTTTGTGGTCGTAAGTCTTGAAATCGGTTTGGACTCGTATGCCCTGCAATGGCAAATCGTCGTCGTCGTTTCCGGCACCCTTGATGTGTAACTGTTCGCCGAATGTCCGTAGCCAAGAATGTCGGTCCGAAGGCTCGGATGCGATGAGGTTTCTGGTATGGAGTCGCACGAATTCATGTGCTGAGAAGCCACGCTGCAGTCGCCCGATTCCGCGCTGTCTCGCAAGCGGTAACAGCCTTCCGCCATTCTTTCAAAGCCATCGTCGTCGTGCGCTCGAGTGGCGAAAGTATTCCATGTCGCCGTACCGCTTCTGCCTTTGTTCTTGCTCCCTCCAGTGCCACCAATGGTGGGCGGTGCGTTGGCGTCTCTCCCAGGGAGAACTGCTGATCGCGAATATCCACAGGATCGCGCAAAAAGCAGAAAGATGGGAAGTAAGGTGGGTAGACAGGCTGATATGATTCCCGTGGACAATTCTATGGCAGTCCAGCCCACAGTTGGAGCTAATGTATATGTTGGATCGGAATCCGAGTACGTGAAAAGCACGCTGGTTCGGAACGCCGATGCGAAAACAACACTGCCAAAAGGGATCACAATTAGTCGACTACCACTCGAACTCGGGCCGTATAAAAAAGTAGATGACTTACAAGAATCCAAGGCCGAATGCCAGCGTCAGACCAATCTTCTCCGGCCTTCTCAACTGCAGCGTCCAGATTTCTGGCATAGGCATGATCAGAATAAGAAGGTCGGTCAAAATAGTCGAGGCGGCATTCGCGATCCAAGTGCCAACTTGGTTGATGCAATGGCCGGGGAGTTGTGGCGTCCAAAGCTTCTGCACCGGCACGCAGATGAAAATGAACAAGAAGGTGATACAGATGATCCAGGCCCAGACGAAGGCACCCACTACCCACGCCATCTTCTTAAAGTAGGTATGGCGAAAGATGCGATAGTACATCAGCAAGAGGCTGATTTTGGTCCAGCCCAAGTTCCAAGCATACAGAACCTCAGCCACGACTAACCATTTAGCCATCATGACTATTTGCGAGGGATCAACCTTGTCTGCATGAATGCCCATGCCGCACGAGTACATGACAAAGATGAAGCCCACAACAACGAGATTCCACACCTAAAAAATCGAGAAAGCCGAGATCAGTATGATGACCAAAATCAGACAACAGCAAACACGCCGAGACAAAGAAAACTCACCATGGAGAATACTATCATTTTGTCATCCAGCCATAGCGCCTGGCGATTAAGTCTGCGACTGACGAGACGAAGGCCAACAGCAACCAGCGCCAACACCGTCATAGACACAACAATCCCAACTGTCCATGGCTGGAGGTCCTCCGGATTATAGCCCGGCAGACCGGGCAACGCAGACTTGCCGTCTGACGACATCGAATACCGCACCGCTTACGCACGCGCAAATAATGTGAATATACGAGTTGGGCATGATAGTTCTTGAGCGGGAGGATGTCAACTTAGGCAGAGAGGAATGGACCAGATTTAAATTCGAACAGTATGGCACGCTGCCTCAATTTTCAAGAGACCGCCCGAAACTTAGTATAACAGATTATGCCACTTCAAGCGCAGGATTATGTCGCGGCGCGGCGCGGCAACCTGGTTTGCTACTGCGTCTAGATGCAAATGTGGACGCCTTATCCACCACCTGCTGAACTTTGCTCTTGGCGCTCCGCATTGCCTGCCCAGTCAGTGCCTTGACGATTTTAGACCAGGCGTAGACCCATGGTACGGAGTATTTTCCCCTCAACCCGGTGGGTCAAGGACGCATACCTTATTTAGGTACCTTGGAGTTACCTAGGCAGGTAGGTACTTAGTCCACTGTCCGACGCATCGACACAGGCTAGGTACGTAGGTACTGAAAGTCTCCTGAGTCCTGATTCCTTCCTTGGTCCCGACTCCCAATCATCCATGGACCATGGCCGGCTGGATGACCTACGCAGCTCCAGGATTGACAGGTCCGATGGCCCTCGGTACGATGCGGGAGCCGGGAGGGGGTGGTATAGTTATGTACATACCGTGGTTGCACATGTACATATGTATGCACGCAAATGGTACCCAGTCACTTTCGCTACCGACCGGGTGGACGCCTCCAAACCCGGGATATTTATGTTCTCATTGAGCCTATATAACTACATATAGAATGGCTTCTCTATTGCTATTGGCTATCGTTCTCTTGATGTAGAGCGGCACAGCGCGCGACTTCCTATGCATTTGCGCTGAATGTTTTTGTGTAGTATGTAGATAGGTATGTACTCCCCATGCATGCAGATGTGCCGTACCTGATCGTAAAAGGCAACGGTGGCGTATTGCCCCGCTGATTTCCGTCTTCTCTCATTTAGAGACGTGATGCGACGTTTTCGACGATACATGACATGGCTTGGCTAGCTGGTCAACGCTATGTACAGCCTACCACTAGCGAGCGCACCAGTCACGACTCACTGACTGTCACAGGTGACGGGGTCACGTGATAGATAGCCCACATATATACATAGTGAGCACAGTGCAGGTAGTTACACAATCCACACACATTCTCACCCCTGCACACCTCACACTGACCCAACGCCGAAAAGGATTTCCTGGAATGGATAGCGGCCAAAATTTCCTGTCGAAGTTGAGTGCAAACTTGAGCCTGAAGGGCCTCTTATGCTCATTGCTGTGGCGTGCCTGGACTGAGCCATGGCTCATCCCGCTGATTCGGGCGGATCGCAATTTTGATATGCAACCTCACGGTGTCTTCGCCGGTTAATGCCCAGTTTACCCCATGAAACCTCATGTGGTGATGTACATTCCTACCTACATATGTACTCTGTACTCCGTATAGGCGTGTAAATGCACCAGCCGGACTTTATCTCGTCGCATGAGACACAGCGGCGATCTATCACATATGTTGCACAAAAGAGTGGGCGCAGCCGTCTGGCCACTGTTCTGTGCTTTACATGCCCCTATATACCCTGCGACAACATACCTACATTAGTCGTGGCAGGTCCCCAATAAGGGTGGGGAGGTCGAAGGGGGTTCGACGATGTACAGTTCGCAGGATGATGTCTTGCCGTCGAACTTGCTGATAAAGGTAGCTGGCTTACCCCTTTCCAAGTGCTGTGTCTGCGATCACTCTTACCTGCCTTGACGATAATCTGCTTACACAATGGCTGCGACAACAACAGTTAAGGTCCCGCACCTTGGTGGCATCAATGTCGGCTATCGAATTTCTGGCGGCTCTTTGGACTCCTCCAAACCCACCGCCGTGCTCATCAACTCCATGTGCACAACCTCATCGCTTTATAATGTGCAGTTCGAGGACCGAGCACTGACCGAGGCAGTCAACCTCCTGGCCATTGAGCCACTGGGTCATGGCGCAACCAGCGCGAAGTCTGACCAATGGACGTATTGGGACACAGCTATCATGGCCCTACAGGTAATGGACGCGCTTCATGTTGAACGTGCGTTCGCTCTAGGGACCAGTCAAGGCGGTTGGATCGTCGTTCGCATGGCCCTCCTGGCATCAGACAGGGTACGTTGATTTCTCCAGCTACCCCGCTTTGGAAAATCACTTGGGAGATCTTTTGGACCAGGAAGACGATGCTGACATGTTCAGATTCTGGGCCTCCTTCCCCTCGCCACCTCCATGGACTGCGAATCAGCCGCTTCTCGCGAAAAAGGCTGCTGGGACCCTCAGACGCAGCTTGCTCCTTTCTACGACAGCTTTTGCAGCTCCACCTCGACTCCCGATTACGTTGTCGACGAGGTATGGCGCGGGATGGTCTGTCAGCTGGGGTTCTCAGCGAGTACTCCAAAGGAGACACAGTCGTTTTGGGACGAAACGCTCAAGACCGTCTATCGTGGCGATGAAGGCCGCCGAAAGCTGCGCATGGCTCTGGCATGCTTGTTGGAAAGAGACGGTCTCTTGTTTCGACTGCGGGATATCAAATGCCCCGTACACTGGCTTCAAGTTCGTACTCTCCCTTTGCCCCGTGTTATCATGCTTCATGGATTTCTAACATGTGAATTAGGGCACCGAGGACCCAGTATTTGGCACCGAGTTGCCCAAAGACCACATTAAACTTTTTACGGCGGCGACAGAAGCGACCCTGACGATGGTAGAGGGCGGCTGCCATTATCTCAGTGCCACGAACCCCAAGGAGGTCAACGAGGCATTGTTGAACATGGTCAAGAAGTATACTTGAGTAGCTACATCTATCGAAGAGCATTCATATTGGCACAGCATTCTCCATAATTCTTGGGCTCCTTTGTACCCCGCCAAATTACAGAGGGAAGTAGATGACCAAACTGTACACATCTCGTATGTGCATGTCTCAACATCACCACGCCGCCCGAGGCCTCGGCGATTCACCTCAGCTTCTCGACTCGCTCG
>SRPP01000011.1:0-121852 GCA_018360055.1 Claviceps monticola
GATAGCCCCCCCCCCCCCCCCTCCTTCCTTTTCAGCTGTTCCGAAAACTCGCCCACGTTAGCGCAGATGATGTATCTCGTCTCCATCTTCTCTCTTTCAGTCATCAATACCCCTTTATTTATACTGGATGAATCATGCATAATATAATCCCGCATGGACCATGGGAGTGTTTCTTCCCTCCTCCAACATGTGATTTCGCTTGTCCCAAGCTCAAGATACCGCAATTGTTGTGTTATAATATGTGGCGTGATGCAAGAACCGCAGCAGCGTAAGACAAGGAAACACCATCACAGTATATCGAAAATAGTGTCCACAGACAAAAGCCCATCATCACATCCTTACATTCGTGAACCAGATTCGTTATCCCTAGAGGCTAGGGGCAGTCCAAGAATAACGCTTTTATGAAATTAGTGACAGAAGATCCAGGTAGTTTACTGCAGTCTGTGGTGTGTAGTCCAAGAAAGAAGCTCAAAAGAAGAAAAGCACGCAAAATAGAAAATGAAACATGGTTGAGAAACAAGGCACACACACAAAAAAAAAAAAGAGGTATACGCATAACTATGAAAAAGCCCCCCCGAATGGCATGGCCGACTGGCGATGATATAATCAACCCCAAGGACCTCCCTCGCAAGGCTCTCCCAAAAAAAACACACTGCTATGCCCCCATACTGATGCTTAAACCGCGCAAACCCCTTTTCATGTCATGCAAACACGCACGACAAACCAGGCACTACAAATGGCCCAAAAGAATAGGGGAATAATGACCGCCTTGCGCCGCGCCGTTGCCCTGCGATATATCCTATACAAAACGAGAACCCATTTCCTTGATGGGAGCGAACAAAGGAAAAGTAAATGAGGGAAGGAAAACCGGACGTGGTAGGTCTGTAAGTCGGGTATGTTTTGATGTTGCTCCGTCTGTCTTTCTGTGTTGTGGTGTTCTGTTCATTCATGCCAGGTGAATGAATGTCGAGAATGGCGCCTGTACGCCAATCGATTGATAATATCAAGTATGTGCTCACAAAATAAGACCGCCACTAGTGGTCAATATTATTGGTCTGTAAATGTTCCGAGGAGGGGCCATCCGTTCGTAGTGTGTAGTCCTTCATGGCCGATGCTGTACCGCCGGGGGTTATCTCTCCCGTCGTCCATTTCTCAGGCCACCATCATATGTCGCCTCTCAAGATCGTCCATCTTCATCTGGACCGTAGGATAATCCTCTCCAGATCATCCCTCTACGGCCGCACACTATACCTCCACTGCTCAACCCTATCCATCGACTTCCCCCCCACCGCAACAGGCCCCAACGCGCCACCCGCGCCATATACATTCGCAGCTCCATACTGCTGCAGTCCTCTCCCTCCCGATAACATACTGGCGCGATTCGCCCCCCCAAGCCCATACGTGTTCAGCGCCGGACTCGAAGCAGCCCCCTTGAGAGCATGATGCCCCCCAGTTCCATCATTCAAAGCCCCGCCTAGGAAGCCCCCCGATCGTTCGAGATTTACCTGCGGCAGGGTCGTGGGCATCTGCTTCCTCAGGGCCGTCATCTTGTTCTCGCGGTCCTGCGCCGCGCGCCGCTCAGTTTCCAAACGTAGCCGTTCTTCCTGCAAGCGCGTATTGGCAGCATCTCGCTTCGGGTGCGCGGATAGCACGTTGGCGAGACTAAGACGTCGCTGGCCATCGTCTTGATCTTGCTGGGATGGCTGAGTCTGAGCGCCGGCCGCGTTGCCGAGGCTGATTTCTCGATCCCGAGCTTCGCGTTCGGCTTGGAGGCGTCGGCGGCGCTGGCCTAGGGTTTCTTCCTCCTCACCTGCTACATCGGGGGTAGATTCTCTCTTGGAATCGCTGTCTGACTTCTTCTTGTCGTTCTTGGCTTGCGCTTCTGACTCTGGGGGGCCTCCGAATTGGGTAAGAAGTTCGACGGAGAAGGCGGAACTGACGGGGCGTGTCTTGGGCAGTTCTCCTTCCTTTGTTGCCAGTCTGCGCCGTCTGTCACCTAGTGTCTCTTGTTCAATCTCTCCGATCACGGGGCTGCGGTCTGAAGAGCCTGACCGCGGTGTTACGCCTTCGGGATGAGGAGGCTGGAGGGCGCGTAAGCGAGGCAAGCCCGACAATGACATGTTGCTTGGACGGTCCCTGAGAGCGGGTTGGGTTGGGGGCGGTGGAGGCGGCGGATCAATCCCCTGCAGTCGAGCCCGGCGATGGCTGAGAGGTTCATTATCCTCAATCTCTCGCCTTTCCATGAGACCTATAGGTCGTTCTAGGTCAGCCAGGTTCTTGGCTCCGCGCTGCATGGCTGCAATGATTGCCAGCGGCACGTCCTCGTCGTCTGATCCACCTTGATCGGGGCGCGTGTCGGAGCCTTCCCATGCCAGGTTGATGCGTTTGTTCTGCCGGTTCACCTTCTGTCTCTCGGCTATCGTGTCCATTTCCAAGAGCGTAGCATAGTTGCCAGTGGGGAATCCCTGTCCCATGTTCCGCACCCGTTGCTTCTGCTGGTATTTTCGCAACTGGAGCTCGGCGAGGAGAGTAGTGGGCGGGCCACGATAGGACTCGCCCGGGACCTCGTCTTGGCCATCCTGTCCTTCTGCCCCTTCCGCACCCTCTTCCTCTGACTGCTGCTGTCCTTCGATCCCATGTGTTCCATCCTGCAGCTCTGCATTCTCGACGCCGGCCTGAAGGAAATGTGCGCTTTCCAGACTTTGTCGCCCATCACCAGTGGGAGTAAGAGTATCGTCGACATGGGTAGAAGCGAGGACCAGACTGCTGTGCGGCTGCGATTCTTCACGACTATCGGCAATACTGCTTGTGCGTTTGCTTGGCCACATCATGGAAGACCTCTTTTTCGGCGGCCGCGATTCGGTGAGGAAGCCCTGTCCTGTGGCGGCAGAGAATCGAGCCTTGTTCTGTTCCTTTTGCTTGCCGTGTGTCTCGTTTCCTAGGGTGCTGGCGTATACATGGCCCGTGAAAGCGTTCACTGGCGCGGTGGCAGAGGCATCTAGGATACTGTCCAAAGCAGCCATGGCAGAACCGTTTTTCATCTCGACGTCGGCTGTTTTGGAGGGGAGGTCGAAGAAGGCACTCGCTCTAAGCTGTGACGGCAAGTTGCTCAGCATGGACATGACTGACTTTCTTTTGGTGGGTGCTTTGGACAACCGTCCGGGGCGGCGCAAGTGGCCCGACACGTCATCTCCAGCGACGGGCTCCTGTTCCGCAGAATGTGGCTGCTCTTCGTCCGCAGACTGAACACTCGGCGCCTCCAGAACTTCAAAGGGCCCTCCCAAGGTAGAAAGCGCTGCAAACGAGTTTCGGTGAGTGGCCACGGGGTCCGGCAGCCAGGAGTCTTGAACGGGGGGTTCTGGTGATGAAGCTGGGCCGAACTCGCCATATGCGGACTGGCGGCGCTGATGAGACATGGGCATTTCTGATGCGTCGAAATCCATCATGGCACTGAGAACCTGTGATCGTCTCTGGTCTCGGACAGCGGCTTTGGGCTTCGAGGAGAGTTTCGGTGGCAGATTCAGCATGGCGGGCACGCGTGCCGGATAGTACAACATGTTTGTACCGGTGGACGGGTCGATGTAGGATGTTGGCCTGGCCATGGATACTGGCATTGGTCCTGGTGCGTATCCCGATGCGGGTACTGGCCCTGATCCATGTCCTGGTCCGGGTACTGGTACTTGTCCTGTTCGCTGTGTCGGCGATGTCAGGGCGAGCTCGAAATCGTGGTGAGCGTCGAAAAAAAGTTGGTCTTCTGGCGCTTCCCAATGGACTCCATCAAAATCGACGAATGCATCGCGGGCTTGTTCCAAGGTGGTGGTGGAATGGACACTTTCCGGACGGTACGCTTGCCCGACCTGTCCGGCAGAGTGCATGGGAGCGGTCGGGTAAGGGTAATGAAACGGTTGCGTTGCCGAGGATTGGCTTGCCATCTGGTGGAAGGCATCCGTACTCTGCAGAGTCGCTGCTGTCGTATCTCGCGTCAGCTGTAGGGCCTCGGCGGACTGATGTTCTAGCGGAGGTGCCGCGTCGGCTTCGTCAAACGCTTGCTGCGTCAAAGAGACGGGATCAGACTCGGATATCTCGGCCAGGGACAGCTTGCCGGAGCGAGCACTTCGAACCGAGGACTTGGCTGTCCCGTGGCGGGAGAGGATGGAATCAAACGTGATGTCGCCTCGACTGATGGAGTTTGCGGAGCCGGATGATCGCAGACGACCGGTGAGCGACGTAGTGGGCGACATGACAAAGCCTGCAGGCGAATATCCACCGTAGCGGGCGGCGCTGTTGATGGAGACAATGGACGCCCGTGTCGAGAGGCGGCAGGAGGTGAGGGGGGGAGACGAGGCGGAATTCTCGTCAACGGAAGCCATGGTGGAGAGGGCCAGTCTGGCGGAGCGTCTGCTGTCGCTCCTCTTCAATTCGGTGTGCAGGTCTCGAATAGCATCGTCGATGGAACTCGTCATGGACAGACGCTCAGCGGTGGCCTCGAGCTGGGCAATGCTTCCAGCAATAGAAGGCGAGCGAGGATGGGCGTGAGGATGAATCATGGAATGCGAGGGAGGGACCATGGGATAGGCCAGGGGCCGCGGATGGGCGATGCTCGTATCCGCGCGGACACTGGCTGTGCGCAGTGGACGACAGTCGTCGCTCAGGGAGTCGCTCAGGGGGGGGCTTGGCTCTGCGCCGCACGCTCTGGTCTCGTGTTGCGGAGCGCTGCGGCGTGGGGCTTCGTTCACTCCGTCGGCACACGCCGTTGATAACTCGGGCGTCATCGCAGGCGATAACGTCGATACCGTCGTCGATACCGTCGTCCACGCTGCGCCACGCCCGTCTGTGGCGATGCCTGTGGCGCCTCCGGACGGACCGGGACGCGATGGTTGTACGCGCGCTGCTGTCGATGCGACTGGCGACGACAATGCTGCGTCTACGGCCGATGCTGCTGCGAACTCAGCCGCCATGGCCACCACTTGCGCGCAACAGCGTGAATACAGATATTCTTACTTGTTCGACGCCTTCTGCCTGTGTGGCCTGGTGCCTGCTGTTGTCGGGTGACTCGAATGCGTGTGGGCGTGAACTCCGTCGTCGAGGCATTCGAGATTACAACACCATCGGCCAGGGCCCGTCGAGATGGCGCTCGTGGCCTGGGCACATACAATGCGAAAGATGAGGAGAAATGTTCGGATGTGCCAACTGCGAGAGCGCAGATTGACCGGCCGGGTTCGCGCTGGAAGTTTTGGTTCGAGTTTTGACTTTGCAGCTTTTCAGTCTTTCGGAGAGTTTCAATTTTGAATTCCGAATTTCGATTCCGGCTCTCGGGCGTCGAGACTCGCCCTGACCAAGAGCTACAACAAGATAATAAGAAGGAATTCCTTAGCTTCGAGGCCGCGCAAATGTCAAGTGAGCCGAGCCTCCCGCCTTGTGCGGGACGAAGAACCTAGGCGCAGGCTAAATGGCGTATGGGCTCCCTGCAATAGGAAGTAAAAGAGGAAGCAAAGAAGAGGCTAAGAGGAAGCTAAGAGAACGCTTAGAGGCAAACAGTCACAAAAGCCAAGATGAAGCCAAAAGCAGGCTAAAAATGCATGGAGGAAGCGAGAACGAGCAGAGGGAAAGCAAAGAGGAAGAGGAGGGGAAGAAAAAGAGAGGAAGGATAAAAGGCGCCTTGGTAGAAACACAAGGACATAACTATGTACCAACGACCGGCATGTGCCTCAGATGGTTGCGCAGAAACTCAATGCAAGCGGCGGGTTCCTGCAGCTCATGTCGCAGCATTTGAGCAGCAACATCTTGCAACTTGCAAGTACATACATACATACTCCGTACATACATCCATTTACCAGCAAGGCAGCGCATCCAGCCTTGGTCTTTCATTTCCACATGCTGCTGCTAGATCCTCGATGTACATGTCATCCAGTCCCAGAGCAGGATGCAGTTGCCAGTGATGCACCCATCGATTTCCGTGCGCCCCGCATTGCCCCCGCCGTAGCATCCTGCCAAATCCGTACATACATACGGAGTACATATGTACATATGTATGTACATACATACATACATACATACATACATACCTAGGTACTCCGTACTCTGTGGTACATATGTAACTATTCTGTACAGAGCGTTGCGAGGTCGTAGCATAACTACGGAGTATGTATGGCGATTTGCGATGCATCCAGGTATGTTACCCTTTTACATGCCGGAATCCTGAATGCATGCGTCCTACATACTATGTACATACTCCGTAGGCAAGCAGCTCGATACATACTCAGTACTCTGTACGGAGTATGTACTCGAAAACGGTTTCCTGCATCATCGGCGATGCGGCCAAGTATGTACATAGCACAACCCCATGATTAAGCACGAATTACACTTTCTACGGAGTACAATGCACACCCACAGTCTCATCTTCATTTCCAGCCGCTTTGCATGCTCTTACTCGTGCATCCTCCCCATCTTCACTCACCCGGGCTGTCGATCCCTTTCCGTGTGCTACATAGTTACGTGCACGTTCGTAATCATTCTGTTGCACAAAAGAGTGGGCGCAGCCGTCTGGCCACTGGTTTGTGCTGTACATGCCCCTATATACCCTGCGACACATTCATTGTCCAGTCGAGCCGGCCACACAGACATAACAGGCGCGTTAATAAGGAAGGTGGTGGATGCTACGGACCGTGGTCCCGTCACGGCAGAAACAATTTCTTGTCCTGAGTCGTGAGTCGTGAGTCGTGAGTCGTGAGTCGTGACACATGCGCAAGTTGCCTTTCACTTTAATATGTATATGATGTATATGTATGCCGTTCCCGTCATTCCCGCGGCGTCGCGGCACCCTCGGCCTCTGACGGCTGGTTGGGTGCAACATGCCAGGCTGATACAATACCGCTTGCGGCGAGTGGACGGCACCTACCTATGTACCTAGAGCTGAGAGCTCAGAGCAGTCATCTGGACTAAGACGACGGGGGTCTTTGTTTTTTTTTAATGCTTCTGCAACTCCAAGAAGTATCTCATACGGAGTATGAGAATCTGTGCACGAAACGGGAGTTGCATGTTTCATAAAGGCTTTGTCATGCACGGCTTCGCATGGCGTTGGAGCTGCTTCGAGTCCGGACCCAGAAGGGGCCTTGCTACATACATACAAACATACACATACATGCATACATATGTATGTACCTACATCCGGATCCGACAACGTGGATGAAACGGGGTGTGAAACGGTGCATGAAGCCTGTTGCAGTTGCAGGGCGAAAAAGCAGGGTAATAGACAGAGCCTCACGTGACTGCTTGTCGCTTTCGTATCACCGGCACCTACAGACTAGTTACGATTCACGAATAAGCTTCCATCCGTACTGTAACCGCACACCGGATAATGCCTGAAATGAGGCGGCCTGGGGATCGTGTGCTATCTAGCCTATCCGCAATCCGCAATCCGCAATCCGCAATCCGCAATCCGCAATCCGCAATCCGCATTCATCCTGTCCCTGCTCTGAGCTGACTCCTGAGCACAGCAAACAAGTGGCATGGCTCCGAATGAGGGACTGCCGAGCATTGTACGGAGTATGGTACGACAAACAGCTACGACTGGCAAAAAAAGACTTGAAATCCCGCCGGAACCGAACCGGTTTGCCTTGTCTGTCAGGACTCAGGAGTCAGGACTGTCCAAGTGTCAACGGCATGCTGTTGTTCATGCGCGCCATCATTCGCTGCTCCACCCACCCAACCCACAATCATCGTTCAAGGGAAAGAAAGGGTGGAAGCGTCGTATGTACTCCGTAATCGCGATCTCGAGTAATTCGGTAATTCGGTACATAATTCGCTTACCATAGCCGGACCGGGCCACTCACCAGGCCACTCACCAGGCCACTCACCAGGCCACTCACCAGGCCACTCACCAGCCCATTGAGGCCGACCACGCCATGCACCATCGTGAGCTGAGCTGGCTGGCGGCCGACACCGCCCTCATCGATCTCATCGAGCCGACGCCTCTCCTGCCTCCCTACTGGCCTTGTTGAGTCTGTCTTGTTTGCTGTGTTGCTTCACTCTTGTCAACAAGGCGTTGCCAACACTGCATTCTGCGTCGTGAAAGCTGAGTTGGCTCAACATTGCTTTGCGCTCGTCGTTGAGGCCGCAGTTCCCCTCATTTACCACCGCCTTCTCCTCACTCCGCGCCTACCTTCCCCCGCCGCCTGCTCTGTGCAAGCAGTAACCACGCAGCGTCCGGCGACAATCGACTTGCCGGCGCATACTGAGCCCGGTATTGTCTCGTTGCGTGAGTCTTAAATTGACTTATCGCTACGAATTCTATCGCGACTTTGACGCAACATTACTTTCCTCCTCGACCGCTCATCCCCTGTCCCGACTTCCCGAGAGGAACCATTCGACTCAAAAAAGGGGGACGATACAAAACGGCAACGCCCAACGGTCGGCCCAGCCAGCATGGCTGCCACCAGCCCGCCCAAACGGCGCTTTGCTCCCGTGCCGCTCGAAACGACTTTTCAGTCCGTTCGAAAGAACAGCCTGCGTGGAGGTCACCGCCAATCTGGTCCCATTGCCGAGCCGACTCCGGAGCCATCCCCTCAATCATCATCACCGCCGATATCACAACATGTGCGACTGAAGCGTCGCTTTAAACCTCAGCTCATCGAAACATCTCGCCGGACAAGGCGAGTGGGCGACCCGGGCCCCGCCACGAGGCCGACCGATAAAACGGACATTACACCTTACACGAACCACATATATGCCGCGAGATCCCGGTACAGGAAGAAACATGGAGAGACGATAGGCGAAGAGTCGCCCCGGCACTGTCTGTCTACGAGGCGAGAGTCGGAAGATGAGACCGTCAAGGACTATCTGTTGGAAATTGCTGCCCGGGAAGCCTCGAGGCAGATGGTCGAGGAGGCTCTAGCTGCATTTCCCAACAGTCGAGCTCGTGAGGGCGGCGTCGCTCATTTCTACTTCCGAGAAAGCTCTGGCAGCGACAAGTCTACCGAGGAGTCACAGCAAAATGAGCATGACGATGGCGCGGCTCAGTCTAGGAGTCGCAGGAAATCATCCGACTTGGGGTTGAATTGGTGGCAGAAGCACATGCAAACCCATGCCCAGCAGTTGGCGCATGAGCGGGGGGATGAAGCACAGGAGCTGGGCGCAGATGAGGACACTATTATGCGGACCGACTCAGATCTCGACAGGATGGAGTTGCCAGTGCCACCGGATCCGCTGTGGACCACAAGCAATAGAATCAGGCCCGAGGACAGGAGGGAGTCCATGGCCGAAGTAGAAGAATGGGAGGATGTCCAGTCATCATTTGCACGACCAGGACACGACGGTCCTGCTTTAGCTGCGCAGGGCAGATTCCAACAACTCCAAAGTGATGACGATACAGCCCATGGGCGGGCATTCCACCATCAGCCAGTTTTTGGATTCAATTCAACTGCTGGTGGTCTCTCTGCAGCAGCGGATCGCGGTCGGCCCTTCGGTGCGTTTGGTGCAAAGCCAGACGACCCCAAGCGGCAAACCGTATCGCCCCCGATGCTCGGCAAGGACCTGACATTCCGCCTATGTCCGTCCCCGAAACAGACCAAACTTGAGACCGACCACCCATTCTTCCGAAACGAATCTACCAAGCACGACCAACGCGATGTGACCGGTCAAGGTGGCCTATGGCAAGGCTACTGCTTCCGCTCAGAATCCAACACCGGCCGCTATGTCGTACCCTCCAGCGCCCAAGGGCCCAACATGCTCGTCACGCCATATCCCCCCGGAAGTCCCCGAGACCATCTGACCGGCGGCCACAAATCCCAATCCATTACCGAAGAACCCAAATCAATGCTCTCCTCTTCCTCCTCCTCCTCCTCCTCCTCCTCCCCCTCCACCTCTCATCCGCCCGAACCTTCCGCCACCAACCCCCACGCCACCGTCGCGCCCCGAACCAGCCACCCCAAACCCGCCTCCGGCCTTCACCTGCTTCACGGCCTAGACGACCGCCTTCGCCGCGAAAAAGCCCAACTTGAGCGCGACGAAAAAATCGCCTCGGAGTTCGGCGACGACTTCGTCACACAGGTCTACAATTACCTCTCCCTAGGATACCCCGCTATGGCGCACTCCTTTGACGAGGAACTCTCCAAGATCTCTCGCGTGAGTGTCGAGGATCTCTGCCAGGATGACGTAAAGCAAATGGCCAAGGGGCATATCTTTGAGATGAATCTGCAGGAGACGCCTGAGGAGGAGAGGTGTCCGCGGTGGAAGGCTCTGAGGATATATATAGGGGAGTGGGCGAGGCAGCATCCTAATTTGGATAATTTGGACGGGGTGGCGTGGGGGGTTAGGGAGAGGAGGGGGAGTTGGGCTATTTAGAGGGTTACTTAGGGTTGGATGGGATTATTGGCATCTTTGTGGGATAAGATGTTCCACGAGATGCAGGATTTACAGCGCGAATGACCGGGTCTGGTTTTGGGGGGGGGGGTTTCGTTATGGGAGTCTCTGAGCCATTTGGGGTCAACAGCGCGTCTACTTATAAAGGGTACTTTACACGAGAAATAAGCGTATTTTCCCGCCCACGCCAGCGGAAGCCGATTCGTGGAATGTGCGCGATCGTTCATGGATCTGTGATGGGTGGTAAGGGCCCATTTTATCAGTGTTATCATATCTCGCTCGCTGTGTTCTCGATCCTACACGAGTGTACAGATATTACAAGCGCCAGCACCCCCCGAGACGCCACCCACGTTGCGATCGTACTGGCCCATCACCGCGACACAAGCACTGAAAACAGACTTCGAGTTGCCGGAATTGTCCTCGACGCGGCGGGCTCATCATGGTGCATCCAAAAACCAGTGACGAAGGGGCGTACATAAATAGGCGTGTTTTGAGCGGTTGTGTTTTGGTCTGGAGGTATTGGGTACAGTAGCATCCGTTGTTTATCTTGGCGGCATTTTTATTGGGAAATTTGAATAGTTCCTTGAGTCAATACAATATGTCCTTATGGATAATCTTCCAAATCAACACGAATTGTCCAACCTTGAAGTTAGATGACTCTAATAGTAAACACACGCATGCAATCTGTTCAGGTTTGGACAGGTAGCTGCGTAAATAGCGTACTCTTGCGTGAAAACAGCCGCAGCCTACTCCTACTGGCCGAACTTAGAATGTAAAAGCCCGACTCTCTCTTCAGAGATCAACTGTATTGGTAGAGACGCCGTAGACGCCCGTGAAGGTTGCTGCCGACGCGTGCACGGAGTACGAACAAGGTACATATGTATGTACATGTGCCTGGCGCGGCGGGGATTTCTTTTTCCCGTGTCCCGCAGCAACGCGACCCCCCGCGGCACTCGTCCAAAAAAATCGGCCCCGACGACAAAGCTCCTGGCTGCAGTCATCACGTTTTGGGGCACTCTGAGCATCGCCGCCAACATTCCGCATAGTCACTGAAGACCAAGACCATCAGAGCTTGAGTCCCGGCAAGTGACCGCCAAGATGTCACTGAGTAAGTGCAGCCCGACTGGATCATGTAGATTCGTCCAGTGTTCGGAACGGTCAACGTCGTGAAGTGAAGTGAAGCTAATAGTCGGTGCGCAGATCTGGATGTTTCCAATGGTAATTAAGATGCCGCTCCCGGACGAGAACCCCATGATGCCTCGGATAACGCTTCAATAAAACAACCAAACCGAATTTGGCTTGACAACTAACGTACTGCATCCGAATAGCGGCGGTTATGAAGGACGAGCAAGGTCGGCCCTTCATCGTCGTCAGGGAGTAAGCCGCCCCCTCCGAACTGAATTTGTGTCATGATACGCGTGCGATCGTATGTACTCACAACTTGTGTAGTCAGGGAAAGAAGAAGCGGCAATTCGGAAACGAAGCCGTCAAGTCCCATATCCTCGCCGCGAGAACGGTCGCCAACATTGTCAAATCGTCTCTCGGCCCCCGCGGTCTCGACAAGATCCTCATCTCCTCCGATGGCGACATTACCGTGACCAACGATGGCGCCACGATTCTGCAGCAGATGGAAATCAGCAATCACATCGCAAAACTGCTTGTCGAGTTGTCAAAATCTCAAGACGACGAGATCGGTGATGGCACGACCGGTGTCGTTGTCCTGGCCGGCGCTCTGCTGGAGCAAGCGGCCGATCTCATTGACAAGGGCATCCACCCCATCCGAATCGCCGATGGCTACGACCAAGCCTGCGACATTGCCGTGGCCGAGCTGGACAAGATTTCAGACACCATAGAATTCACAAAGACAGACACGGCTAACCTGGTCAAGGTGGCCCGAACAAGTCTGGGGAGCAAGATTGTCTCCAAAGCTCACGATCAATTCGCAAACATTGCCGTCGATGCCGTGCTATCCGTTGCCGATCTCGAGCGAAAGGACGTCGATTTTGAGCTGATCAAGGTTGACGGCAAGGTCGGAGGTTCGCTCGAGGACACCCTGCTCGTCAAGGGCGTCATCGTCGACAAGGACTTCTCGCACCCGCAGATGCCGTCCGAAGTGCGCGATGCCAAGATTGCGATTCTGACGTGCGCCTTTGAGCCTCCCAAGCCTAAGACCAAGCACAAGCTGGAGATTACCAGCGTGGAAGAGTTCAAGAAGCTCCAAAACTACGAGAGAGAAAAATTCATCGAGATGATCCAGCAGGTCAAGGACACGGGCGCCAACCTGGCCATCTGCCAATGGGGATTCGACGACGAAGCCAACCACCTGCTCTTGCAGAATGAGCTTCCGGCCGTGCGGTGGGTCGGCGGTCCTGAGATTGAGTTGATTGCCATTGCCACCAATGGCAGAATAGTCCCGCGATTCGAAGATCTCAAGCCCGACAAGCTTGGCTCGGCTGGTGTGGTCCGGGAGATGACTTTTGGCACTACGAGGGAGAAGATGCTGGTCATTGAGGAGTGTGCCAACACGCGTGCCGTGACCGTCTTTTGCCGCGGCAGTAACAAGATGGTACGTCCAGGAAAGAATATTACCATGATTCCCATATTTTCCATATACTTCCATGCCTCTTTATTCCATAGAAGAATTAGGAAACAGTGGAGATATAACACGCAATTTACTGGGAAACTAACTCCGCCTAGATCATCGACGAAGCCAAGCGATCACTGCACGACGCCCTCTGCGTTGTCCGAAACCTAGTCCGCGACAACCGCGTCGTCTACGGAGGCGGTGCCGCCGAAATCGCCTGCTCGTTAGCCGTCGAGGACGCCGCAGTCCAGACACCCGGCCTCGAACAATATGCCATGCGCGCCTTCTCAGAGGCCCTGGACACAATCCCCATGACATTGGCCGAGAACAGCGGTCTGAACCCCATTTCTACGCTCGCCGAGGTGAAGAGCCAGCAGGTCAAGGGTGGCCCGGACACCCGGGGCAGACTGGGCGTTGACTGCATGGGACGGGGCAACAATGACATGAAGGATGCGTTTGTGATTGATCCGTTGATTGGGAAGAAGCAGCAGCTGCAGCTGGCGACGCAGCTATGCCGAATGGTGCTGAAGGTGAATAATGTGATTGTTTCGGGGACAGATGACAATGACTTTTAAGCTCTGGCTGTGGGTTGCTGTCTTTTGGTCTGGATATGGGGAAGATGATTGGGAGGAGAGTGGAGGGGGGAAACAAGGAAAGGAACAAAAAAGGCATATAGAACGGAACTATTCAGCGCAGATATCAAAGTTCAAAGGTATGGCATGATACATTTGCTCAAACTCGGTGCTGAGACCATCATATTGAAGAGCGGGTTGAACGAAAAGAGGGCATGTTGGCGTCCAGGATGCCGGTAAGGGAGTGGCACGATGCATGATGCGGTTCTTGTGTGCTTCTGCTTGCGCTGTGCAGTCTGGCATGGACGAGAGATGGCTTGGAATGTATCATGTATGTGCAGCAGACGTGAGTCGAAGTACATTTTTACGACGGCACATAATACGTACAAATACGGACGGCTCATGTTCACCTACGTATCTATCTGCAATTTAGCTTTTACTAGCAGATATGTGATCCAACCCGGCGTTGCGGTATACATGAATTTGTTGGGACTTGAGAATACAATAAGCTGCATGTACTCTGATCACGAATTCCGGCGAATATCTGCTTCACGTTACATTGTATAGTGGCAGCTCCTGCTCAGCACATGGTCAGTGACTCAGTCCCACCAACGTTTTTCATGACGCATCCCGCGACCCCACTTCGACTGTAGTACCCCCTGCAGCTCAGTCACAAGTTACAACTTCACGACTCACCAACGACGTCCTGTCCTCTCACATCTCTGCAGCATCTTCCTCGCTTTCCCTACTTCATCCCAGCATGATCGCCCTCAAAACACAACAAGCATCTGATTCCACGCCAAACCGCTCGCAGGCCGTCGCAGAGCCCTCCACATCCCGCATCGTACCTAAGCCCGTTCCCTCATCACAGGCCAAAGACCCCCGCGGCTACCAACTCGAGCAGCTCCGACGACGATTCTCCCCCAAGGAGACCGCCCTCAATGGCGGAGACACGTCTCTCGTATTCCGGCTGAAGCCTTCAGATCCAGATTTCCCGTTCGAACTCACCTATCTGGAGTGCCATGTGCGCGTTCCTGCGCGGTATCCGGCCGAAAGACCAGTGCTGCAAGTCCAGAACAGCAATATTCCTCGGGGCTTTGCCCTCAATATTGAGAGGGGCTGGGATAGGCTAGCTAGGGAGCGCAAGGGGGCTACTATTCTTTCCATTGTGAATGCTCTGGACAGGAATCTGGAGAAGTTGTTGTCTCAGGAGAAGCAGGAAACCGTCAAGTTGGTGGCGTTTAAAGATGCGAGGCATCTTGATGCCGCGGACTCGGGGGAGCCGTCAGGGCAGCCGCAAGGAAAGCCTCGAGGAAAGCCGCCAGGGAAGCAAGGGTCTATGAAGCCAAAATCTGCATCAAGTACGTTCGCGCCTGAGCCCTCTTATTCTAGACAGCAGGTTGCAGAGGCCAAGGCAACGCGAGCCCAGCACGTGCGCCAACTGGAAGCTCGCATGGGTCGGATGCCCCAATTCCGATCGTCTACAGATGGAATCGTCTTCACGGTACCCATCGAGCCCAAGATGAGGAGTGAACTGCCGACTGGGCTTCGATCAGTGACCAGCCTGCACCTGATTGTGCCTCTCCTGTACCCGCTGCAGGACCTGACGATGCAGCTCAATGATGCAGACGCTGCTGATGCGGAGCCGGTGGAGGATGTGTTCGCCAAACAGGCAGCGGAACGAAAGTACATGTCTCTCACGAGCCAGATTAACTATCTGGCGCAAAATATGCACATTCTGGCCAAGCAGGCCAAGGAATCGGGTGAAAAGAGCGAGACACAGACCGCAGCAGAGGCTTTGAACCGGGTCTCGTCCGGAACCCCGACTGCTAGACCCTCTGCACCCTCCCGGAAGGGAAAGGAGAAGAGCCATGTCCAGGTCATTCCGCGGCCGCCAGAATGGGACCTGCCTCAGGATGAGAGCGAAGACGACCACGACGATGAGGGAGACGATTACGGAGATTTACTCTCCGACACAGATGAAGACGATACCGATGCGGTACCACTGCGCAAAACGACAACAAACCCCCCAGAAGTCGCACCACCAACCGAAACCATAGAAAAGGGCACAATGCTATCATTCCCTTCCCTTGAGCTCTACGGCATCGAGGTCCTGCAAGTCTCCCTCCTAAGCCTCAGCGTCAAGTGCGAGCGCTGCAAAACCACAAACGACCTCACCGGCCTCAAGCCCCGAATCGAAAAAACAGTCCGCTGCACAAAATGCGCCGTCCCCCTCACAGCCCAATTCCACCAGACTCTCCTGCACGAGCACTCCTCCCGAGCCGGCTTCATCCACCTCTCGGGCTGCAAAGTCGCTGACATGCTCCCAAGCACCTTTGTGCCCACCTGCGCAGGCTGCTCAACCCCCGGCCCTTCTCTCGTGTCCGTCCGCGGCGAAAGCACAAGCAACGTATGCCGCGAATGCCACGCGCACTTCACGTTCAAGATCCCCGAGGTCAAGTTCCTCTTCATCTCGCCCGGGTCGCTGGCACCTCGGTCTTCAGAAGCTGGTCTGCGCCGCAAGATGGAGAAGCTGGGCTTGCATGCTGGGGAGCCGCTCCCGGGGAGGGGCACCTGCGGGCACTATCGCAAGTCGTATCGCTGGTTTCGCTTCTCGTGCTGCCAGCGGGTGCATGCGTGTGATAAGTGTCATGATGAGAAGGAGGATCATGTGAATGAGTGGGCGAACCGCATGGTGTGCGGGTGGTGTAGCCGTGAGCAGACGTTTACGGTGGAAGAGTGCGCGTTTTGTGGGCGGAGCGTTATTGGGAGGAAGGGGAGGGGGTTTTGGGAAGGGGGAAGGGGGACGAGGGATCAGAGGACGATGAGTCGTAAGGATCCGCGCAAGTATAAGAGATTGGGGGAGAAGAAGAAGGACTGATGGGGTACCTCTAGGGGCGTGGTTCGTATGTTGGAGAACTTGGAGTTGCCTTGTGAAGGTGTATAGTCCAAGATGCATGGCCAGTCTGTGTGCATGGAGTGCGGGTTACGTTTTAGACGTGGGCGTTGGGCTCAAGGCGTGAGAACATGGGCATCAGGATTCGAAGCTGTCACTTTCTCTCCTCGTTTCTGTGAAACCGCACACTCGCCAACGGGCAACTTCTCCTTGAATCAATCCATCTGTTGCGGTTCACTGTGCGAATCCTGGCAATGGGAAGAAACACTTCGTCAACTACCTACCCCGGCATGCATATGTAAATGGAACGGATGACGGGTGCCCGGTGACATGATATCCCTGTCTCTGGCACAGGGCGTAAATCCGGGGAAGGGGAAGGTTTGAGAGTTTAGTGTTACATAGGTTCCGCACCCATGTCTGCTCATCTCGCCTATAAAATTGGACACGAGACGGGAAGAAAGGGGCCAGACGACAGGAAGTTCCATTCTCCCAATTGTACCTCGTCATTGCAGCATTGCTACGGCAACTATAGCGAGTTGGGCATCGAAAGGTGCCGACGTCACTGAATTGGGCATCCAAGTTTGTCTACTACTTGTACTCCGTCAAAGGTGTACATATAGGCGCATTCCGACGGAGACATGGGCTTACGAGTCTTATATGCCGGGATGAACACAGCGGCCACTACAGAGTACATACATACATACCACAAAAAAAAAAAAAAAAAAAAAAAGGGGGGGGGAGAAAGGAAGAGATGATGGTAAATGATCTTCAGAAGAGCCAGAGAAGAACGCTCTACTGAGTTACTACTTTGAGTTTGGTGACCCTTGGGATAGTGTGCCTGGGCCCTGGATTGGATGCCTGTCGTCCAACAGGACCCCACAGAACCCCTGCGTATATTTGGGCGACCAGGCCACACAACGAACGTCCATCTTCTTCGGTAAAAGAAACAGAAGGGACAAAAGACAAGAAAGAGAAGTACAACTAAGTCAAAACTAAGAATAGACGCCAAATCCTTTTATGAGTTCGTTCATGGCCATATGAAACTCAGATGCCTGCCGTTTAACAGCACGTGAACACCGTGTATACCTACCTACTCCGCATGTTAAGTCGCTCTCCACGCCGCCACACACAGCCGGACAGGACGCACGGTGCACATGCACAGACCCGGCAGGCAACAAGACAACACCCCATTTGTCCGGGGAATAAATCCAGAGAACCGCCGCCTCAGCGTTTGCCGACGGGACATAACTACGGAGTAAGTCCGGACGATAGGCATACGTCGCAAGGCACGGGTGCAACGCGGGTTCACGTGTTTCTATCTTGCTTTTGTAATACATACATATTCCATGCTAAGAATGTGGCGTTTTCGGGCGTTAGACACAATGGTTAACGAACAATTCCTACTGTGAATGGACTTGGCAGTGGGCACAACGTGCAGATTGCGTTCTGTGGCCTGCCGCCGGCGAGACCACATTGTGGGGTCTGGGGAAATACTGGGGGTGGCTTGATCTGGGGGCCGGTGCTGTGGCGCAGGCAAGTTGCGAGTTACATATGTATAACACAAGGCGCATTGGCAATTGCATCCATTTCCACCAGGCAAAGTACATTACATTACGGATATTGATTGTATGGAGGAATGTATGTACCCCCCAGGACCAGGAGCTGCGTCGGCTGTTTCGCGTCGGGCAAGGATCGGGGAACGGCACTGGGGAGGCGGGGAAGGGAATAAAGAAACGAGGGGTACATACATACATACATGCATACATACATAGCAGACCGAAATGAAATTAACTCAGCCATTGATCTCATGTGACGCTTCTGGCAAGCCTCTCTAGCGTGCTCTCATTACACCAATGTGACCATCGGACAGAGGCGTAGTGATTCAGATAATGACACAATGATGGCCTAAACGGGCTTAACAATGGCCTGCGCAACTGCTACACTTATTGGTTGCCCTGGACTTATAGCATACGACGCCACCAGCACGAGCGGGAGATATATCATGTGCATGCACAGTGCAATACCCGAGGTCGACAAGTACAATAGCCGATCGGCGACTTGGGGGCGCAGCTGACCATTTACATTTACACACATGCAAAGGGGGAGAAAAAAGTACAGCCGTATTATACTTTGCAGGCATCAAATCAGATGATGCGATACGCGATGAACTCAAAGTATGCAAGTGAGACTGGCATTGATGAGAAACATAAAAGGTCAATGAATATACGAATCTTGAGACAACGTGGCTGCGTTCAAGTTGGTTTGCACTTTTGTATCTCGTGTTGGGAGACATGTTTTAATGTGTGAGAAGTTAGCCTGCATGAACAGCTGCTGCATGAAGCGACAAAGTCGACACGAGATTCGACCAACAGCCGGAAAAAGATAACAGGCAGGCAGGACAAAGCAGCTTAATAATGGGATCGACAGAACTGAACAGAACAGTATAGCCCAGGTAAGAAATTGGCCGTCCCTGTCCCTCCCTGTCTTATTGTCTTGCCTCAAGCATGCCATCTCGATCACCAGTCCGCAAGCAAGCCTTTTTCCAAAGCCGTGTCCAGAGCTGCAGAGCATGAACGAATTCGTACGGACCAAAACAGCGCAAATCCGGCCCGATAGGGCGGTAGAGAAAAATAGGGAAGAAAAAGAAAAAAAAGGCGTGCAATTCTCGGGTATGCGCATTCTTCAGCCGGGTTCGGGTCCATCGGGATCGCCTCGGTTCATTTTCCGGCGCTGCGTCCCCGCCAACGATCCGCCAGAACCTCCAATTTGGGGGCTAGAATCCGCACATGAGGCCGTGCCTACAGAGTACATGTCCGTAGAGAAGGAGGCGGTTGGTTGGATGTGCCGACCGAGTAGTTATGTACACAGGTACTCCGTAGAGACAAGGCCGTACGGACTAGACATGCTGACTGTGAAGCGCGCCCCACGATGAAAGGCCGAGCGATGGTTGGCCCCGTCGGCCTACTTTACTTGGCTTGTCGCGAAGCAAAAGTGAGGCTTGGCCCAGGGGAGCTGGGGGTGTGAATCGACCAACCTGTCAAAAGAGTGGAGAGCTGCTCCGATTTCTTTTCTTTCTTTCTTTTTTTTTTTTTAAAAAAAAAAAAATGCGTGCCGTTCATCACGGCACGCACTTGGTGATTGGCTCGGGCGCAGAGCCGGAGCGGGGACTTTTCTGATTTCAACGAGAAGAGGCCGGCTTGCCTTGCCTTGCAGCCTTGTACGCGAGTGCATAACTAGGTATGTATGTACACCGTAGGCTGTTGCAGGGACATGTATATTTGTATGTACATGTGTGCGCAGCTACGGAGTAATACTCCGTAATACGGAGTACAGAACACATACAACGTACAACGTACACAGACATGCAATGCGGTATACAGATACGAATACTTGCACACGTACGTTTGACACACAAGAACATGCAGACCGTCAGGCATACGCCCAAGTGGCATGATGGCGACGATCATCCTCAACTTCCCTCTCCGTTTGTCGGCTGAGTCGCTGACAGTGACAAGTTAGTCTACAACCCTCGACTTTGACAGGCACCACTTCTTTCAATCCATGCCCCACTCCACGTGGCGTCTTCAAACAAAAAAAAAACAAAAACGCCGCCTTCTAGAAGGAACATGCTCTGCCGAATCAGAATTCTCCCTGCTGCACTAGTTACCCCTTGCACGAGACTTGGACAGAAAAGAGCCGCTGCTCATGGGACCCAAAATTACCCCACCCCGCTCCGCCCCGCTCAGAAGTATAAAAGAAAAGAAATAAAATAAAATATAATATAAAAAAGAATTTAAAGACGGAGAAAACTAACACAACAAGGGGGAGAGAGGTTTTTAGGCGTAGGCGTACGGAGTACGGAGTACTAATACTAATGTACACGCAACTCCAATTGTGGCTGACAGGCTCGAGCAAAGTCGCGTATGATGCGCGTGTCGGCGCACATGTCGACAGACTTCGCTTTTGATGACTGTGATGTGAGACTTGAGACTTGTCAAGTGCGCGCCTAGTTAGGTATTGGTGTTGGTGCGGCGGGTCGGTGCGGCGTTCGTTGTTCTGTAAAAGGGAGGAGACAATCTCCGCTCTGTTGTCCGAAAGGGGCAGGGTATGCGGACTCAGCAAGCACCCCCCCCTGACAAGGCTGACCTGACCTGACCTATTTACATCCTCGACAAGATTAAATTCCGTTCGCCAACTTGACTTGCCTTGCCTGACACAGCTGTTTGGAAGATAAATTTCGATTTGCCGAATATATGTGTACGTACCACGAGAAGCTGGGTGGTTCGCAACTTGCAAGATTGGATAGTGGATAGTGGATAGTCAGGAGCTGCAGGGTCCGTCAGGGGGTGTCATCTATCACGACTCACGACTCACGACTCACGACTGGTAGCCACGAGGCCGCATGTATGGAATCTACCGATATGCAAACGCCTTCGTGGCAGACGCCACAAGAAGGCCAAAGGCAGAGCGAGCTTCTTTCGGTGGTAGTACATACGCACGCCGTGGTGTGAATGCTTCGAGTGCTTCACGTCGAGTAAGCACGTGATTGAATGAATCCCATTCCGTACTCCGTGCATATCTCCGTAGCCCGTCGCGTCTACGATGAACATGAGATGAACCAACCGTGTCAAGGCAAGGGGGGGTCCCTTCGTATTCGCGGGGGGGGGGGGAGGGGGCGTGCAGGATAAGGATAATAAGAGAGAGAGGGGCGCGTGGAGAGCCACTACGGGTGCAATCTCGATGCAAGATGCAATGGTCCGCTTTCAACGTTGGAAGCAACATATCGGGTCATCATATCAACCCAGGGAGAAAACACCAAAAGCAAAAGCAGAGAGACCTCAGAATTAACGTGATTGCTGGCTCGAGGTCCTCGGTCCTCCCATCTTGCATACAACACAATGTCCGAGAGGCAGAGCAGCAAGCAGCATGTCCGCAAAGTCGCGCCGCCCGACATGCAAACCGCTCACGATCAGCGTGGAAATCATGCCACAGGACAAGAAGCACCAGACATTATTATCGCGCCCCACCCCCAGAGTTGAAGCAAGTGCACGCTGACCAGTTAAGTTTAAATATTTAACTCTATCGAATAGCATGAATCTATATTTAAATTACCGCTTGATGTAGTTGTACGTATTTGAACATGTAGCTATGCCATGTGCGTACACATACTCCGTACGGCATAGCGCACAACGGAAAAGCTTATGTATGTACCAAGAGCCTCAGCCGCACCCGCCTCATGCGACCCAAGCGGGAAGCTATTCCCCCAACGGACTCGATCGAGTCGCAGACCGGCATCGCAATGGTATCTGTGATCCGTTTTATCGGTCGCCCTCTAATCCGCATTCATATGTATCTATGTACAACGATTCATCTATGCACATAGTTATCACCTCTTTACGAAATGCACGACACGGCAGATGAGGCTCCTGGGGAACTCGGGACAACCCCCCTCCCCGGCGCCCGATCGCCCCGATCTTCCCCGGTGCTTTTCTGCGGGGAGGCGGGGGCGTCGATTCGGGAGAATTACCCGCCATTCAATACATAACTATGTACGTATGTACGGAGTACGGAGTATGTACCGCATGCATAGGTAGGTAGGTAGGTAGGTAGGTAGGTACTCCATGAATCCGGCATCGCTACCTCCAATCCAATCCCGGCACAGAAGAACCCACGCTGCCAGGCTGCTGGGTGTGTTTAGACTACACATAGTCGGAGAGAAATGCCCATAACCTACCTAATCTAGGGACTCAATGACAATGACTCCCCTTCTCTGCGGACTGGTGCCTCTTGGAAAGGTTTCTTTTCTTTTCCCCGCACAGGAGCCATTGCGGCGGAATAGGTACATATGTAGCTCCAAGAATCCAACCCAAGTCCGAATGCAGCAACACGATAGCATTGGACCATGACACGCGCGCGTCGCGCCGATTCGACAAGAGTGCCGACGCGTATGTAACTATGTAGGTAGTGAGTTACGTACATACATATGTGGCGCGGCTCCAAGGGCTGATGACGTGGACCGACCGCATGCAGTAGTACATATGGTACGCGCGTGTTACGTCTAGGGACTTGATTGCATGTGATTCCGTGCGTGATGCGGCCCGACAGACGCTGGCACAGAAGTTGCTCGGGGGGGGGGGGGGGGGTTCAAAATCATCATGGTCCACGATGCACCGAGTATACATAGTTGTACGTACGGAGGGAGTAGAGGCGCGATCGGCCGACGCCATGCAATGCTAGGTATGTGGGTGAGTCGGACGTGCGTGTTGAGAATGCTTCAACTTTTTTATGGTGTTCCCGTTGCTTTTTGTAATCGACTCCGTATCTCGTGGTCAATTCGGTTTTGTTTCTCTTCCTTTTTGTCACATCTCCTCTCTTTTATTATTCTTCTTTTGCTTTTTTTGGTTCACAAACCCCGCCTTGGCATGGCCCCGCCCCCGCTCAGAAGCCGGCTTTAGGTACCTAGGTCCCTATGTAGGTTGAATGTAGTTACATACATATATGTTCCATGTACCGCCCGGCACAGCGTGCTTATGTGAGAGGTTGTCCTTTGTGGGCTGAGCCTGCAGTAATAAGGGGTCTAGCAGAGCTAGTGCCGCAAATATCCTAGAAGTCGCAGAGACGACTTGCCCAGTCGTGACTCGTCCGCACCCTCTTTTGCTTGAGCACGAACGTATGTAAAAGAAGCAAGCTACCTTCTATCATCCACCAGCATGCAGCTTGTAAAGGCCAAATGTAACATCATCCCCGGCGTGTTGCTCGGAGATCGTCGAAAAATGATCCATGCTCCAGCACAAGGCCATGAAAGATGGGCCAATACTACGAGGAAAGTTTTTTTGGGGAACGGGGGACGGTCCGGGCAGCACTCTATTGTCAGGGCCAGGTAGAACTTCGCCCACTTGGACAGCTGGGGGTTTTACCTCAATGACGCAAACGACCAAGCTACAGTCGGTCTCTACATAAGAAGCACTGGTGGTTTAGGTACACGTGGATGGCACGTGATACACAGTCACGTATGTATGTACCTTTGCTCGGACATGGCTTGGTACAGTAGGTACACTTGTAGGCTTGTAGATTCTTAGGCTGTGAGCTTGAAGAATTCAGAAGTAGGTAAACTTGTCACCAAATCCCGTCAACTGTGGAGTACGATTTGGATTGTAGACGAGACATACAGGAATTAACCCTTCTCGCGCCACAGGCAGCGCGCGGTATAACACCTCAATGCCATGTTGAAGAGTCCTGCACATGTAGGTACAAGATCAGAGTCAGAACATCATGTTGTTTCTACCTAGTTCCAATCTCTTCTTTCGGCCGTCATCACGTGTCCGACTCAACATCCTTCTGTTGTTCATGGGTTTACCCTCTCTTCTTTTTAGTTTCTTTTTTATTCGTTGTAGGTACATACGGAGTACATACTCCTGGATATCACCCCGCATTGCGCAACCTTTAAGCCCCGGCGTCTTTCTTGAAGATACCGGTACAGATATACTCCGTACGGATACTCCGCACATGATTGACGACCATTGGCTACCCACACACCCACAGCCACGATGACGTCAACAGCTCCTGCCCCTCCAAGCAAGGCACGAACATTTCATCTGACCCCCTTATTCGACAATCCCAGTCCCCCACCAACAAGTCAGCGTCTCGAATTTACTCAGCGTCAACCTTGCCTTTCCTTGTGAGGTCTTCCGGCCCATCTTTGCACACATTCTACCTTCCTAAAGAGGGCCGCACATTATCAATCTGTACTCCGTCCGGAGTCTGTACAGAGTAACATGATGCAAAGATAGCTCCGTATGCAGCTATGCATAAACATGCAAGCTAGATGCAGCATGACGAGCAGATGACAAAAAAAATGCAGTGACGTCGCCTCCCCCCCTTTTTGGTTTCCCTTGTTTAAAATCTTGCGCATCTGGTTTAATTCTTGATTTTCTTCCACTTTTTTTTTTTGGAATAAGAAGGGGACAAGCATCCAGATTCAGAAAGCTGGGTTGCCTTTGGGTGCCGGGGGTCCTGGCCTGGCGCCTGGGCCAGATGCGGATGTAGGACCCCTCCGGCTGCAATTCGACAATGTGAACTCCATACTACATACTCGGTACAATTGAAGGGACCCTTGCTCCACTTCTTGACGCCTAACACCTTGGGGCTTACGCAGGTTCCCTCCCGTGCTTGCTGCGCCGACCGTCCTGGATCGCCTTGGACCCTGTGCCTGGCATCGTCTATATGCTCTGGTTGTATATACTCCGTACTGGCATCGTCTACATGCTCTGGCTGTATGTACTCCGTACCGGTACAGGAACCGGAACGCAAGCACAAGCTACTGTGACTGACGACACCTCCGTCACTTCATCTAGCCGAGTTCATTTCTATATTCTGTTCTCACAAGTGACGCACCTTGTCAATTCTTTTGGTCGCAATTCTGAATTTGTGAGTAACTTGCTTTCAATTATGCTTCAACCCCTCACCACAAGCTCATCGCGTCCCTTGTCCGCCCTGTCCCATCACTCCGCTTGGGCTACCTTTTTGACTCCAACAGACCATGACGTGGTTATGAACGGTACACGGACGTCTGCTTCAGCAGATGTCCGTGTACCGGTAGTTCCACTTATCCACGGTCCGTTTGGTAAAGCCATAAGCCAATCATCTTCCAAAACTAAAATATACATGCTCCATCATCGAGGAGGCCTTGTCCAGATATGCTTGAATGGTATCATGGGAAAACAAAAAACATGGGGGCCAAATGCAAAAACGCCTCGCTAAATGCAACATTTGATTAACATCAGCCGTTTGGGCTGCGCAGGTATCATTTTGACATTGTGTCGTGCAAAACCGCCTTTTTCCTTTGTCTCGGAAAAAGAGAGAGGGAGAAGTGGAGGAGGACCGCCAGAGAGCAACCAGAAGAATCCCCGTGGAGAGTAAAGAGAACCGCCAAGAAGCAACCATAAAAAAGTCCCCGTGGCAACAGAGATGACGCCTTTACCAACCCTTTGCATGATATCCGTTCCGTGTCTGCCTGTCGAGATCATGATTCAAGCTGCGGGCTTCCGCATCTTCGCCAGGCTTCATGAAAGGCTTGTCTGGATACTGCCTCAGGTGGTGTACGTCTTGAGAGGTATGACGCCGTCTCAATGACGCATTGGCTGTCATCGTCTTTTGCCGCCGTTCCCACAACAGGTGACGTCGGAGTGATTCGGTCAGCTCCGTGGCCAGCATGTTGCGGCGTGTGGTACGAGGAGACAGCGCTCCCGAGAAGGGAATAGGCGCAGTAGCTGTCGACGTTATTATGGGCTGCGCACTAGACCGGGGAATCTCGCTAATCGGCTTGAGGGCCGACCCTCTCGTCACGAGGGATGGCTCTCCCGATACCGAGGGAGAAAAGCCCGGGCCAGATGAGTTACTGTGCGCAACCCGCGGTCGCCAATGGGCGGGAGTAGATCGGTGGCTAGAAAGACTATGACCACCCATCATGCTCCGGGTCCTTTCGTCCTGCGCAAACATCAAGCTGATCAGCGAGGGCTTCGAGGTCAGGTTGACCTTTGACTCGACTCGCTGAAACAATTGCTTGTCGTCTACGCTGGATTTGCCACTCTCCTCGACCGAATCCTCCCAGTCCGACGAATCATCACCCTCGTCGTCATCAATGGCGCTCTCATCGACAGACTCCGTTTCCGTCTCCGAATCGACGGCGCTCTCACTATGATTCTGAGCGGAAGCGGGAGCCTGGGTGATTGAAACGACGGGAGCTACCACATTGGCGGGCGGGGCCTTGGAAGCTGCAGCGGTGGAGCTCTTCAGCGCATCTCTATCTGAGTCGCCAGGATGACGAACGACGACTTGAGCAAGCACAGTCTTGGCATTTTCGAGGTTTTCAATGCTCTGTGCTTGCTCACCAGATGAGCATGACCCTCCCAGAGCGAAGCGCGCCGGTTGCTTCTTGGCCTCGACATGCTGAGCAGCTGGCGAGGAACTGGGGTCGGGGAGAGTATGTTGCGCTGAAGCGGCCTCGGCCGCGTCCGGAAAGGTGGGAGCCCGAACTTGGATCGCCTCTTTTGTGGCTTTCTCCGGGGATGGAGCTGCCCGATCCTTGGTTGGAGCAGAAGTCTGCGACGGTGCTGAGAGAGGTTCAGTGTCCTTGACAATAGACACAATCATCTTCTCAAAGTCGTCGGAGCTGATGTGGCGGTCTTTACGGCTGTTGGACGAATCAAGCCGTTGGATCCTTGGCCGAATTTCCAAAGGTGCCGATATCGATGTTAAATCGGCTGCCTCTTCGTCGGCCAATGATTCGACACTGCCAGACAGCTGTGGGACTTCTTGCTTCCTGGTCTCGGCGGGCAGTTTAGAGATGGTGATGGTGGTGGCGGGAGTCTTCGTATCGTTGGAGGCGCTCCTATTGTCAGAGGTAGCAGCCTCGGTGATGACGGTGGTAAGGCTGGTGGGCTCAGCGGGAAGACGCTTGGAAGTGTCTATAAGCTGCTCTCTTTGCCAGATACGCCAGCTAAGATTTTCCAAGCGTCGTCCTTGTTCTACTGAGTCCGCACAGCGAGAAAATACTGTACGCAATGTGTTAGTTACGCTATACCAAGGTACGATGCTCATTGTCGGGTGAGAAAAACAAGACAATAGTACTAACCTGTCCACATGCTACATAGATTGGCGGGATTTGACGTGTCCACCTTGTGAATGACGTTGGCGTCGACAGTCAAAACGTGGGTGTCCAACCGGCAAGGAGACATCGTGATGTGAAGATGTGCCTCGAACTGACTCAAGAGAAAAAAAGGTGGGAGCCTTATTTGGCGTGCCGAAATCGCGACCGAGTGGCAGCTTGGACGCGATCTGGTGGCAGCTCCTCGAGAGTTAGTTGCCGGTTGGGTGGGTGAGGACAACCTCACAGTTCGCGAGTTGGCGAGGTGAGATTAAGCGCCGTGGGAGGTATGGCGGAGGATCGGAGACGGCCCAAGCAAGCGCGAAACTGTTGCGTAGTTTCTCTTGCGCGCTAAGGATCGTTGGTATACGCAAAGGATAATTGCGAGGGGTGCTTGTGGTTTTTCGATTCCGACTCGGAGACAAGGGGGTGCGCAGTGATGACGTCCGACTCTTCGGCTCCTACTTCTACTCGTAATGGGATCAAGCCAATTGAGAGAAGAGAAGAGAGTCTGCGTGTCGGGTGACGTGTATCTGAGGGATTGAGTAAAAAGATTTTTCGAAGTCGCAATTTTGTTAGGATGTGCTGGGGATTTTATAGCTTCGTCCGGTCATACAAGGTCGCTTGGGCGTGCGTACAATGCGGAGAGATTGAGCCGGGACGAGAGAGATATATGTACGAGGAGTATTCTGGGGAAGAGTAGGTATGTAAATATGACGGGTGAGAGTAAGTAGACTTGGGAAGGAAGGTGCAATGCGAGGAGTGAGCTCAAGTCGTGTTGTGCTTGCGGCTTCTGTAACCCAACATTGTGCCAGGGCGGGGGCGAGGGCGAGTGCTAAAGCGAAGGGCGAAGGCGAGTGGAAAAAAAGGGGGGGTGTGTGGACGTGAGAGCGCGTCGAGCAGTGGGGTGCGAAGAAGTCAGCAGAAGATGCCGAAACAGTTAGGTGTACCGGAGGAAACGAACGATCAGGGCAGCCTCACCTTCTCGTGACCAGGAGCAACCAGACGATGAATCCATAGGTCCCGGTTTCCCGAGAGCATCGGGGAAAGGAGGGGCGTGTGAGAAGGGGGAAATGCCCAGGGGGCGTGAGCCCTGCGATGTCTTCAGGTCATCAGTCACTGAATGCAAGTGGGGATGAGAGAGCACTGCCTAGTTAGGTCTAGCTGAGACATAAACAGCTAAGCCCTTTGCGTCAATGCTCTCCGTGTCGGTGACTTCCAGCAACGCCGGTCGTCCGTCAATGTGAACGAAATGTCATCGTCTAATCTGTACTCCGTAGAAGAGCTGGAAGGAACGCCGCTCTTTCGAGACAAGGCTACGCCGAGGCTGGGCTCGGCTGCGGCTGCCCTCTTGGTGGGGGACACGCCTTCCCTCCTCCTTCCTCCTTCCTTCCTCACCAGTGCACCACCTCCCCAGATCCACCTTTTGCACGGGCATATGTACCTATCAGCACAGCTCTTCGTGATCCGGATGGCACTACTCACAGTCACGCGCAGCAAAAATGCAATGACATGGCCTTGCGTATGTCATGCACGCAGGGCCTTTACCATTCGCCCTGGACTTGGCTTCAATTAGGCCCACGCGACGAAACAGGCCGTACAGAGTACAGCAGCGAAGAAGAATGATCAATCCAGCTCTTGGCGTTTGCTTCCCGAGAACTCACAGGCCGTGGATCACTGGATATAGTGATACCTATGCATGTATGCCCCCTTGTTGAGGGATCGATCCAAAGTGAACCGGGATCCATGCCGGTTGCTTGGGCTGTGTGTGCGTCGTCGACTCATCTCAGTTGCCGTGCAGCAAAGCTGTGCGAGTCACGTTGACAATTTCTACTATGTACCCGCGAAGGTCTGCCGTCTCTTACTGCTCTCGTGCTGCCCTTGTGCTACCCCTCGTGCGGCCTCTCGCACTGCCTCTCTCTCGCACTGCCACTCCTCTGAGGTTCTGACCAAACACGAGGTCGGAACTGTAAGGCCAGTTCGGCGTGAAAGTATTGCACTGCATCACCTCGCCTCGCCAGGCAAAGCAGTGCGATGCGTGGCAATCGCTAAATGGGGCCGGACCAGATGCAGGTCCTCAGTCTTGATGAGAGTCGCCAGCCCACTGAGCCCAGCCAGTCGGCACAGAAGCAGCACAGAACGACGACGGAACCACCACCGCCGAACCAGCACTATGTACAGTACTACTCCGTACAGACGCACAGACGCACAGACGCAGGCTGCAGCCTACCGAAACCCCGGCTGGGGAAGCCCTGCAAACTTCCAAGGATGGCTGGCACCTGCACTGTGCCAGCGCACTTTGCACTGTGCCGCCTCAACACCGCGTCCCAGCCATGATGATGATAACGCAACAAGCATGAAGTTGTTTTCCCCGACAATTACGTCTCTCCTGGAGGGTTGCGTCGGGTCAAACGACATCTCCCCAACGTCTTGGTTCACAATTTCAGCCCGGTCCTCAGCCCAACCGGTCGGTGCCATGTCATGATGCCTCTCCCGAAACTGCTCCGTCACCTGGACGGCGCCGTACCGCTTCACCGGTCTGGTGGCTTAGACATCGCCGGCTGCCTGCTACCCGCGCGGCTTTTGATTCGATGCGACAATGCAATTGTTTGCCCTTACGCGTTTGCTTCTTTCTTGATTGAGCCCGCACCTTCATCATCGTGCTGAAACGAAAACGGGGGTATAATTCGTGTCATCAGGCTCTCCGAACCTGCCAACATGCCAACATGCCATAGTTGAAAAGAAAAAAGGGGGCCAGAAAGGTAAGAAAAAGACCACCCCCCAAGCGGTAACATGTTTACTTTGAGCGGTCAGGGGCGGCCGCAACCATTTCTTCTCATATAACATACCAGAAAGAAAGGCATATGCCAGGTGTCCGCGGATTTTTTATCCCGCTACATACCTACTTCGTCCACCCTTGTTGGCCTCGCTCTGCGACTATCATTGGTCTTTCTTTTGACACTGCGTAATCCATCGTTGTGCGGGGGATTTTCCCTTGCACGGCGCTCTGATGCACACAGGCTGGTGTAGGTAGGTATATCAGGGATCGTGGGGTCGAAGACCTGGGGTATGCTGCATGTAACCCTTGTTGGTTCGACAACAACCTCCCGAGTCCCGAGAAGGCGGCGCGTGTAAGTAGATGCTTCGGAGGTCAAACCACCGGAACGCATCCCGCGGGCCAGAATAGAGCTCAGTTCCCGCCACTTGCCGACGCTAAATGAACGTTTTACATGGTGTCTTTGTCCATGGAAGAGGCCTTTATCTTCATCCTCTTCCGTCATCACGCCCAGTGATGACCGTGCGACGGACATGTGCCGACTTTACCGATTCCGCCTTTTCTCTCGGGCTGCTTCCATTCTTTCTTGTGTTTTTACTTTTTGAACTCTTTTTTTTTTGGTTCCGGATGGGGATATAACTACAGGAGGACAAATCAGGCCTCATCATTCGAGCACGCGGAGGGCAAGACAACCGCGCATACGTGGCGCACAAGACCACAACAACAAGATTCTTGGCTTTCTCCCTCCCCATTGCCTCTTACAAAGCCTGACCGGGAGGGTGGTGCCGGGTCATGCCTCGTGCGGGCGGCGGATAGCGGATGGCGGATGGCGGACACAGCCTTCCTTCCCCGGAAGACATTTGGCTCTCATCTGTCGTCCGGGAATCAAATCATTGAACTCGATGAAAATCAATGCCTTGACTTATGGACGGTATTCAAATTTCGTTTCCCGGACAGCTCAGGCCTGTCGCAAAGAAGAATTTGTCATCGCCTGCGTACGGACTGGTCTTTGAAAGCGATCTTTTATTGGCATTCATTAGCATCTCATTGGCATTTCATTGGCATTTCATTGGCATTTCATTGGCATTTCATTGGCATTTCATTGGCATTTCATTGGCATTTCATTAGCATTTCATTGGCATTTCATTGGCATTTCATTGGCATTTCATTGGCATTTCATTGGCATTTCATTGGCATTTCATTGGCATTTCATTGGCGTTTCATTGGCGTTTCAATGGCATCTCCAATGGCACTACATTGCCATTTCATTGGCAGCGCAGCTCGTGCGGCATCGTCCAATCGCGGAATCGAAAACAAGCTCCCCGGTGTCATCTGGCCAACAAACATACGAGACAACCAGGCGCACTAGGTAGGGACACCGAGTTGGTCGCCAGCGGTGTGTCATCTCCTCCGGAATCTTTGTTACATCACCATTCCTAAGACTGCGTACCCGTCGCCAATTAGAGCATGTCTCGTAGTATTTTCGACACGTCGCTGCTCTTTCTTGATGTTCTTTAATTGATGTTGTTGAAGAACATCGATAAGCACCCACGGCGATGTTTCGTGATGCAGGAAACAGAGATCTTGCATTCGTGTGTGAAAGGCGCAATGTGCAAGGCAACAAGTGGTCGTCGGAAGAAAGACTCCGTTTGCGATTCACCGCGTTTTGGTCCCGGGACTTCCTCTAAGGCTTTCTGTTCGTTCCGATTTTTATTTTATTGTATTCATGTTTAAAAAAAACAGGAACCTTTTGTTCTTATCGCCATTCACCAGGAATTTAAAAGTGCTGCCACCTGGCGAAGAAGTATTCTCATCGTTTTGGCAAGTAAGGGATGGCATTCACGGAAAGGAGCGAAAAGGGGGGGAAAGGGGGCGCGACATGCTGCGAACTGCAAGGAATTGGACTCGATTGCTGACCAACCGGAATACCTGCAAAGTTGACACTACATACAAGTTACAACAAGACGGGAATATTCGTGATAGGATGTCGCCCGGTCATGTCTCGGACTCTCGGTTGGCTATAAGCGGCCGGATGAAATATTCTACCGGTCCTTTGTCTCACGATCTGGAGATGAGTGTTTGGATTGCCTGCAGGCAACCGCATCGCTCCTCCTATCTAATCCGAAAAGGCAAGGGGTTTGCCACCAGATTCAGACTGTCGCTTGGTCCGATTCTGGATGATCTTGAACTCATCAATCGCGCCTGGCTTATACCTACCTGACGCAAAACCGGATCGAGTTGCACGTTTGAGTCAAGAAGGCCGAGGCACCCATGACTGTGAGAGGTGCTTTGATTCTGACCAAGGCCTGGGGTAAATTAACATAGAATCGTAGAACAAGAAATGTAGTCCTTCTTTGGACGTGCAATTTCGGGTCTTCTTCACGTGAGCGACCAAACCCGGAACCGGACTACATGTATGGAAATTGTACATCACAAGCGGCTGCTGAGAGTTCAGTCGTTTCTCGCTGCCACAGAATAGATAGAACAGGCCGAACGAGGTCAAGCATGGCTAATCAAGTACCTAAACAGCCCGCTTCAATTGGCGCATTATCAGACCTTGCGCGGCTTTTCAACGCAAAAGAAAATGTTACGAGTTTTTCGAAATTATATTTAATCACGTGCACGAATGCGTCGAAATTCTGGTATCTTGTGATGTACGCTATGTGAAATATTGTCGCTTTCCTTCATGACGCTAGGGCTATGGTCCACGGGCATGGACGATCAAACGCGATGGAGCGAATATGCTATGTAACACCAGATGCCTTTTCATCGTTCGAACTCCGTTGCTTTGCTCCGGTTGGAGACAAGTTTATGCAGAGGAAGGAAGGTACGCCTAGCTTGCCCATTCTCATGTCCAGGCTGTTGGTCTTTGATGACAGCCGCGACAGATGTAACAGCTTAATCTCTTCTTGCACAACCCAAATAACGACGAATCATATTTGAGCTGTCAAGGTGGGCAATTTCGCATTCCGATGCCAAGAAGATTAAGCGAGGTGTATCGACAGGTCACAGAGGAAAGTCTACGGCTACTCACCCATCATAAGATCGTCTTTGACAATTGCCGACACATGTCCCAATATCAATGGAACTCAAGCAAACCAATCGCATTGTCAAGGTTTGCACTACCGATGAATTCGGCCATAGAGCATGTCACTATTTAAAAGTCGCGTACGAATACAAACGTCGGCCATGAGAATACCATTCTACTCGATGAGTCGATTCATACTAGAGACATGGCACACGCTCTAGCTCTTTCATACACCAGCAAAGAGCACGGAACAGTTCAACGATCGAATCATTCGAATCATTCATGCGTGGCATAGACCACTCATTCGCAGATCTTTTCTTTCCCCGGAAGGTCAGATATCAGGTGATGATTTGTGTGACATGATAGGACCAAGTCGATCTCAGTTCCCGAGGTGAAGCATGAAGAAGATACGCTGGCTGGGAGTCTGTGACAGAATGTACGCGCCGCGCGATACGGTGGCGCGTGTTCAAAAACACGAGTTTGCAATATGCGCATCAAGGCAAGTACGCCATAGCGCAAAAATTGCTATTTTTATACGTGCCAGCACATTGCTTCTGGACGTTCCCTGAAGCAGATCTAAGTCACGTTAACTACTGACGGAGCAGAACAATTCACGACTCGCAACCTCATTTGCTCGAAAACAACAACCAGCTCGCCGACTGAATGCGTGTCTAACGCCGGAATGACGCAGGGGAATTTCCTAAAGTCTCAAGATGCGGCAAGATAACAATGCATCAAGTCAGGCGTGGGCGGGAACGAACGGAATTTCTCAAGGCAACGGTCACGGAATCACGACGCTAAACTGCGCCTAGAATGCTCACTGGTTCTTTGTCTTTTTCTTGCGTGCCGTGATCAGTATCAGGCTTTCGTCAGGTAAAGCTGTGCTGGATCCAGTAAGATGTTTGCTTTGTTTATCAGCATGACTTCCCCAGCCACATGTCGTCGTCAAGACGTGTTCTGACTTATTCCATTTTCTGCAGAGAACAGCACGGGATAGATCCATCCTGTAGGTGCGGACCAGTAAGCATCCAAAAGCTGAATTTAAGATGGCGGGTGGCCGTCATCCCGCGCGGGGGCGATTACTTGCCGTCCCTGATGAAGGAGATTCGAGATTCGACGGCCCAAACGTCTGTGATCGTGGCGAAGCTCGAAAACGGAATGTCAGAACGTCACTCAGGCGTGATGAGCATTAGGCCAATCGAGAGAGCCAGATGAACGGCTTCCTATTCACACCCAGTACAAATTCTCAATTGAAGTGAAGAATTTGGATTGTGTAACAGGTGGACAAGGCACCGTTGATGGCTCTTATGGGCTGCTTTCCGGACCTCATGACCGTTTTCCGCCCACCAACGAGTCACGACACCCTCGTGTTCCCACTCACCGTCAGCTCGTTATACGATGAGCAATGACGCTGTGCCCATTGCCATTTGGGCCGCTTCGATGACTTGGTCAGAAGAATTGAAAACGGGAGAAGAATAGACTTTCAGAGAAAGAAAGAAGGGAACCGGAATCACCATTGGGGTTCGCGAAACAACCCTCGGTGTGTTTGTTGCCTTGTCTAGCAATGGCTTATCATTGCCATTGGAAGCTTGGGCCCTTTCTTTCGGCTATGGTAGTACACCGGATTTACGATGGGATTGGCGAAGAAGCAGGATGCGGATGCCGGTCGTCGCATTCCATTGCTACACAGATCACATCATCATTCATCGACCAATGTTTGGCCATCAAAGGTCGCGCGCGTTCTTAGAAGACCCTGGAATAATGGAAACTCTGCGACACATCGATCGCAGCGGAACGCCGGCTACCTGACCTCTTTTTTTTTAATACCATTTTCGTTTAATAACAGCGTAACCACATTTGATTGAGACAGCCACAGTGGTCCAGTGTCGCATTGAAAGGCTCGTGGTGCACACGATGCCTTGAGTACACGTTTACCGAGATGTGCCCTCGGTGCTGCTGCCCTCGAATAAACTTGTCTTCTTATGCCACAGTCAAAGGCACCCGCTATAACGGGACGCCCCTGTCACATCGACCGTCTCATGGAGAAACAAACTTCGCCTCCTCGGTACGTGGTGTCACCAAGCAAGCAAGCCCCTTGGTCTCTTCCCGTTCGACAACTGTCAACCCCCTTCTGTGTCTGTCCTTGTTGTCCTTGTTGTCCTTGTTGTCCTTGTTGCGCAGGCATAGCACACGGTGCAGTTATCATGTACACGTCGCTTTTTATAAATCAAGCGATATGTCGTGTTGGTAAGCTCTGTGTTCAGGCGCGACGCGCACGAGTCACCCCCCTTCTAAGTTCTTTGTCCTACCACATTGCCGCAATGCAAGCTGCACCTCGCTTTTATTTTTTTGCTTCCGAACTTGACAGAAATCAAGAGAAGAGAGAATACTTTCGACGATCATTGCTTTGTATGGGGATGGATACTGGGCGCGTATTTGGTACATATGAAGTCGGCTTGGGCAAATGTTACACTGTACACAACGAGTGGCAGTGGGGTAAGTGACTTTCGTGTCCTTTTTTTTCCTTCTTGGGGGTGTCCCGATACGAAGTCCATTTCTCGTCTTCCACAGATCGAGTGTCTCGAGTTTTCTCGAGCTTCTCTTTTAAGATCAAAGAGGTCCGTAGCGTTGTTCACAGAGACACGAGATGCACAGCAGAGCCATCCCGCGTCGCATAATCGTGTTACACATGTCCATGTCACGGACTGCTTCGAAGTTGATACCTCAGATCATGTCACATGTAAAAATCCCATTTCTTTCTCAACAGAATAATATGGTGTGTAGACGAAAGCTCTTTCTGCTCTTCATTCACCCGTGTTTTCTATTTTTTTTTTTTTTTTTTTTTTTTTTTTTTTGCGCTGTGTTATCCGCCACGAATGACTTACATTTGTACCTGCCCTGATTCACAATAGTGAAGTGATGCAGAGAGACAAAATGAAAACCTAAGATGGTCAAGCCAAGTTCCAAGAGGCAAGACATTGCTCGAGTTGAACGACCAACAGATAAAGACGATTGACCTCGTGACATCGATTCCGTGTATCATCTCTCATTAAAACATCTAGACTCACTGCAGAAGCCACACCGGCTCCTACCGTCCTATGCGAGGCATTGCGTTGCATGAATTCATCCACGTACTTGACGAAAGAAACAGAGGCACTGCCACGCCTTCACAATTGAAAGGCAATTCAAATAAAGAAAAATTCCTGAAAGGGGGGGCGTGAAGGAAGGGGTGTAAGCAGGAAGGTGTGTTTCATCCGAGGTTTCTTGTGTTCCCATGCCTAGGCCGGGGTAAAAGCTTGTACTGTACTCGAGGTGTAACATGGGAACAGGCGGTGAGGGTGCATTATCCACGATAGTGTGCCTTTCGTTTGCACACTTTGAATCTTGTGGGTGTTTACTGTGTGTGTTGTGTGCTGCTGTATGATGGGGCTGGGATGTGAATTTCCGTGAAGTGGTGGGCATCTGCAGGAGGGGGACGGGAGGAAGACGAGAGGAAGACGGGAGGAAGACCGGATATTTGAGTGATGGGGTGTTGGAGCTTATGGCCTGATGTTGTCGTGCGAAGAGGAATCACACAGATGGCTGTAGAATCAGAAATTGGTGGATTTTGGGCTTTGTTTCTTGTCGTCTCGACCGTTTTTTTGACTTCAGTTTTGTAGGAGAAGACTCATTGAGCATGTAGATACATGGGTTGGCGCAGTAGGTGGAGGGTGAATCCGATGGGCGTGGAACCGACATACGGGATGCTGATGACTTTGTCAAAGGGGCCTTTTTCTGCAAGGCGTTGACTTACAGGCTGATGACGTAGTTTAGGCATCTCATGCCTGTCTGTAAAGGCATTCATGAGCTTCCAGTATGAGTCGCCCGATCTGTCCTTGCAATCCTCTGCGCATCCACGCCGGGGGCAAGAGCAGTCAGAATCCATCATTTGCATTCTTGCGACACGAACAAGAAGTGAAGAAAGAACCAACAAAGAAGAAAGAGACGGAAAGATGATCAAAGTCGGAAGAGAACTGAGAAGCCACACTCAACGGCCCGATCCATTTCTACACACGACTCATCAAATCTCACATCCGCACGCGATACCTCGTGATGTCAACCCCTCACATCATCTTGACCCCAATTCGACGGGTACTTCCGATCGTCGAAAGGCACTCCAGCGCTCCAGACCACTCGTCATCCGTAGCATCCTCACAACGCGGCGGAAATCAGCATAGGGTGATCGTCCGCGTGATGCTGACTCGAAACAGAACATGCGCCAAGAATGGAATAAGAGACAACGCCCATGCCATCGGTACGTTCCTCTCGCTAGGCGCAGCGGAATCACGAGGTCGATTTCGAGGTAAGACAGTCAGTCAGGCTGAGACTGCCATGTCCCAATGCGCGACGATGGTGCGGTCGAGGAGGGAGCACGCACTTTTATACACGCATCCGTTGGGGTTTGGCCCCGGCAGCAAATAACGCGAGCTGTGCTGCCTCATGCTGATGGATGAAGATCTCGTAATCTTCACGTACTCCCACTTGCAGAGATCATGCGCGAGAGAGGCAATGTTGTTTGGGTAATTGGTAAGAAAGAAAACGGAAGCAGTAGAAGAGATTATACATCCACACGGCCTAACAGGCTGAGGAGGATTTGCAGTGAGAAGGAAGATGGCTTGTTTCCGGTGGAACATACAGTTGCACGTGCTCTCTAGCGCTGGTTATTCCTGATAGTGGCGATGTTACATGGCGGACAGAATCTCCTGGCGTCTTGGGCACGTTGAGTGCGGCTTCGACAGCTTCAAAGCACGCTATCCAGTGGATATGTTTCGGCCCGTGATACGTGCTCGTTGGATAATCTGCGTCAGTCACCCTCTTTGTCGCGTGGAAAGAAGCCGCTCCAGTCAAGGGCACTTATAGACGAGACGAGCGGCCATGTGCTCATGTTTCAGACGGAACCTGTCTGCCGACGGATCACAGTTTGATCAAAGACCCTGTTGCGCGTAGTGTACGTACACGCGGTATGTCGTGTCTGGCGAGTTTCGATGACATATGTTTGCATGTTCAATGGACCATGGACCATGGCGACAAAGATTGGCAGATGTTGGATAGGCGCTTGTCGTTGAAGAAATCGCACTGCCAAATGTCAACATCAACAACCTCTGCCGATGCAATCTAGAGGTACCCCTTAGACGTGCGAAGTACACTGAAACTTATATAAAAGAAGAGAGAGAAGGAAACGGGTTGTGGCATGGCTCAAGTCTGTAGATCCTATTGCAAAGAACCAAGATGTGTCAACATGAAACTTTGGTCGATCTGACACACTTTCTTGGAGGACCTTCCTCGGTAGGTAGAGACGGCCGCCGCAGCTTGTCTCCGCGAAAGCAATGCAAAAATCGAATGCTACTGTTTATTAACAGTTCCGGCGTGTGCTCACCAGGGGCGCGATTCGCGACACTTGGTATCAAAGTCAATGCTCAGGATCGGCTCGTTTCTGGACTGGGGGCCACGCTAAGCTGTTGATATGCCGTGGCAAGCTCTATGAATAGCTTTGTTCTTCAGAGTGAGGTTGAAAGAGAGAGAGAGGTAGCTTTCAAAGCGCACCGGACAATTCCTTGCGGATCGTGAGTCGGCAGGTGAAGAAAAGTTGTGGAGGTTGCGTCAGTTGAAGACATTGCAACTTTCAGGCGATCTCGAGAATTCACGTGGTTTGGATTTGGTAGAAATACGTGTTATGCACATGTCGTCGACATCTGTGAAAGTCGCAACTCGTCCATGTTTTCATGATCTAATCCTTCACGATTGGGTCCGTTTCTCTTCCTTTGTCCTGCGGTCGGGCATAGTTTTCCCCCATATTCTTGGAAGCTGCATCTCGGTGGCAGAGCTACCCTGAACCTCTACGGGTGAAAACGGGATCTTCTGAGTGTTTCTGACTGGTAAATGGCTCAAGGTCTATCCCGGTTTGCGACAAAATACGGAGTACGTGGACGACGGATTGCTCCAGCCGCGCATCCAGCGGCACTGTGAACGAACTCAGGAGAGAAAGAGTCGTGACTCGTGACCGATCCGGTGCAAAGCTTTCGTCTTTGAACCGAGACGCCGGTCATGTTCAACAAATGACTGTCTGGACTCTGGACGATGCAACAGCAGCAAGGCCACAAATATACACGTTGGGTGGAAGGCGGCACGGTCGTGACTCTGAACATCGGTATCAAGCATTGCGGCATGACTCGCCAGAAAGAAGTGAAGCTCGCCAGGCCAAGTACCGGTTCGTGTGATCGGCCGTTTATCTGACATATCCCCACAGTTGCAGACAGGTTGGGAATCCACTCGTGAGCTTCGAAAAGCTGGCAAGGATGGACTTGAGCCTCGCAGAAAGGTGTCTCGAAACTTGAAAGGGGTCAGTCAATTGAGCAACAACAGTGGTAGGTAAATAGACTATGTGCTGCAGGTGGTCCAGGCAGACAAGATGAAACAGAAGGCCGCGTGTGAGAATGATGGATGAAGAATGATTTTCAGAACAAAAGCAATCGAAGTCCGGAGTACAGAGTACCTAGTCCTATGTAGTAACTACTTGGGTGAAAGCACCCCAACGCCTTAGGTGCTCAATCCCGAGGCTCAGACAGCCAGCCAATAGGGGCAGCTGATTGACGGAAGGCTGAGCCCCAGAAAACAAGACTACGGAGCAGCTCCCAACTTAGCTCTTACCTATTAGGTATATTATACCTATTGTACCTATTAACTATAGCGCGGCGAGCAGTGAGCACTACAGCTTTCTCCCCAGGGCCCAGAGATCCCCAGAGGCCCCAACCACTCGTGACCCCATTGAATTAGTGATTGGTAGGGCCCGCAGCGGCGTCATTGCAGCCGTGGCTGGGACTCGGGAAGTCTGGGACAACACGATTGCAACTCGCGCTGCTCTACTCCGTACTTCCTGAAGTTCCTCTCCTCCCCCTTCGCCCTTCGGCCACGAAAAGATACTGATTTCCTGACCACAATCCCTGCTGGCGTCACGCACCGCCTTGATCTGCTTCCGTTTCCTCCTCTGTCTGACTATTCTCGTCGTCCCGTCGCTCTCCGTGACACCGTCACTCCCGTCACCTCCGTCACTCCCGTCACCTCCGCCACCACATCACCACAGCACCACAACACACACAACACACACAATGACGGACTACACCACGGGCATGACGCCCTTGCACCCGGTGCACAAGACGCCGTACTCCATCGAAGCCCCCGGCTACAAGAAGATCCCGGGAGAGACTATCCCGCGCCGACATCCCCGTGCCAAGAACGGACTTCTCACCCGCCCCTCGGACGACGTGAACAACATCTTTGACATCGTCACCCACAGCGCTCGCATCTACCCGAACCATCAGGCTCTGGCCTCGCGCAAGCTGATCAAGCTGCACAAGGAGACCAAGAAGGTCAAGAAGCTTTATGATGGCCAGCTTCAGGAAGTCGACAAGGAATGGCAGTTCTTTGAGCTCTCTGGCTACTCCTACATCACATACAAGGAGTACGAGACACTTGTTCTTCAGCTCGGCTCCGGTCTTCGCAAATTGGGCCTCACCTCAGAACGCAAGCTTCACCTGTTCGCAACCACTAGGTAAGAAACTCGTCCACGCTGTTCTCTGGCCAATTATCACCCGCTGACAGCCTCTTGCGCAAACAGTCTGCCATGGATCTCCATGGCGCACGGCTGCGCTTCGCAATCCATTGCCATTGTGACCGCATATGATACCCTTGGCGAGAGCGGCGTCGAGCACTCTCTTATCCAGAGCGATGCCACTGCCATGTTTGTGGATCCTCACTTGTTGAAAACCGCTGCGGAGCCAATTAAGAAATCCGGTGTCAAGACCGTCATCATCAATGAGGACTGCATCTTCGGAACCGCCCGCGAGATTGAGGATTTCAAGAAGAATAATCCCGACCTCCATGTTCTCACGTATGAGGAGCTTCGCAAGCTTGGTGAGGAAAACATGGTGGATGCGAACCCTCCCAAGCCCGATGATCTGTACTGCATCATGTATACATCTGGCTCGACAGGCCTGCCCAAGGGAGCCTGTCTTACTCACAGAGGTGTTGTTTCTGCTGGTACGTCGCTTCTCGGTCGCAAATCTCGTCTACACATCTCTCTTTGAGGGTAGAGGTCGGGCTAACTCAACTCTTGTAGTCACTGGTCTTCTGACCTGCGTCGACGAATGTGTGAGCGACAAGGAGTTCGTCTTGGCCTACTTGCCCCTGGCCCACATCTTCGAAATGGTTCTGGAAAACGTGGTGCTGTTCATCGGCGGAACGCTGGGTTACGGCAACCCGCGTACGCTGTCCGACGTGTCCGTCAAGAATTGCGCTGGTGACATGCGCGAATTCCGACCTACTGCTCTGGTTGGCGTTCCCCAAGTCTGGGAAACCGTCAGGAAGGGAGTCATGGCGAAGCTGGACAGCTCCAGCCCGCTAGTCAAGGGCTTGTTCTGGGCGGCCTATAATTACAAAGCATTCATGCTGCGAACCAAGCTACCCCTTGCCAATGTTTTCGACAGCATTGTCTTCTCCAAAGTTCGCGCCATGACCGGTGGCCGACTTCGGTTCACCATGAATGGCGCCAGTGGCATCGCAGAAAGTACCAAGCAGTTCCTGTCTCTTGTCCTGGCCCCCATGGTAATCGGCTACGGACTCACAGAGACCTGTGCCAACGGCGCGCTCGGCTGCCCCCTCGAATATTCCCCCAACACCATCGGCTCTATTCCCGCCGCTATTGACCTCAAGCTCGTGTCTTGTCCGGAGCTGGGCTATCACACCGATAATGTCAAGACTCCGCAGGGAGAAATCTGGATCAAGGGACTTCCCGTCCTGAAGGAATACTACAACAATCCCGAAGAGACCTCCAAGGCAGTTACCTCTGACGGCTGGTTCAAGACGGGCGATATTGGCGAATTCCATCCCAATGGCCATTTGCGAGTCATAGACCGACTCAAGAACCTCGTCAAGATGCAGGGCGGTGAATACATTGCCCTCGAAAAGGTGGAGTCGATTTACCGAGGAGCCCAGACCGTCAGCAACGTCATGGTGCACGCCGATTCTGAGTACTCGAAACCCATTGCTGTCATTATGCCCAACGAAAAGGTCCTGGTAGAGAAGGCCAAGGAGCTGGGCGTGGCTGAGCACGAGATGCACACTAACCCCAAGGTCCATAACGCCGTATTGAAGGATCTGCAGGAGACGGCCAAACGCGCTGGTTTGAGCCCGATCGAAATCATTACAGGTGTTGTAATCTCTGATGAGGAGTGGGCTCCTCCTAGTGTACGTGAAATTTTGTAGCAGCCAGCCAGCCAGCCAACTTTCCCCTATACCTTATTTTGTTGTTCCCTTCAATTTTTTTCTCCATGGAAAGCTGACTAGAAGTACAGGGCCTCGTCACCGCGACCCAAAAGCTGGACCGAAGAGCTATTCGTGACCGATACAAGAAGGAGATTGCTGAGTGTCTCAAGGCTACCGCCTAACCGTTTTCTCGACCGGTTTCTGTTTGTTCTTCTTCCTACTTGATTCTCACGGCAGGAACGACACCTATGTCCCGCGATGATGGAGTGATGGATGGATAGATGGGATGTATAAAGTGAGGGAGTTTTCTCGTAGATGGAGAAAATGGCAAGAGGTGAAGTTCTGCTTGTTGTGGTTCGACCCTATTATACGTTTTTTCTGCACTTGGTACTATGATATAACTTAATACCTATTCTCATGTATTTCTGTCTGTCTTATCTGTCTGCTTGTCATGTCATGTCATGTTGTGTTGTGATGTTGTCACGACCTGTGCGGCAGGGAATGGCAATGCACTATATAACCTCGATCAAGCTGCAGACGTGCAACTTGGCCACTTGACCTTTTGGGCGGAACGGGTGGTTATACGTTTCTCACAGATGTGATGTATTGTGCCGTGTTGTGTTGGACTGGGGTTTCTTTTGCTGCCTGTACTGTAAGAAGTAATTGTGCAAGTTCGGTGCAGGCCAGGCTTCTGAATGTAGAATCCGGGATGGCTTGATGAATTTTTAATTACAAACCACGGTGCTCTTGTTATATACCCTCATGAGTCATGGGGCGTGGAATAGTCATAGGCTCTTCCAACTACGTCGGACGTTGTTGCCAACTCAAGTACGAACTGTAGAATGCAATGCCCCGTGGCTACCAGGATGGAATCCCCCATAGTTACACACCATCTCATCACTTATTCACTCACTCACTCACCCATTCACCCATCCATCCATTCACCCATTCAATCCATTCATCCATCTCCGTTTACCCGTCCAGCAACGTCTGGACAATCCATCGAGGGACACCCGTTGTCACTTTCAAGTCCCCCACACGAGCTCACCCACGCAACAAACGAACATTTACTCACTCACGCGCCGACTTTCACACCACACAAGATGAACGAATCACGCAAATCACTCCATACGCACTGCACTGCTAGATATGGCCAAAAACAAAGAAAAAAAAATACGCCATGTTCGCTCTATGCATCTAAATCGGTATAAAGTAGGGTAAACTAGGAGAACGTATCCGCTAAAAAAAAAAAGAGTCGTGAGTTGAAGTGAAGGACATGAAGCAGAAAAGTCATGCCGAAATTCGTTATGTGCGAGATGAAGACACTCTATGCGGTAGTTGAGTACGACAAGACAGAGTCTATCCCTTCTGTGGTAGTCCTCCGTCTTTCTTCCTTTCATCTTCCTTCTGCCCTGATTTTCTTGGCGCCCCTCTCGTTGTTCTATTCATCTTCGCGTGTAAAAGGAAATGGCCAGTGGCGGAAAGACGCGTGCTTCAGTGCTGACCTCTGACGAATGTGTCTATGCAAGCGTGACTGACGACGCCATCTCGCCCGCTTTAACGCCTTCAAAAGAAGTGCTAGTAAAGCCATGAATTCGAGATAGTGTATTGTAGGTTCAAACAGTATCTTCTCACGAACTCTTCCTTCGAAAAAAGACCAGGTACGGCACCTTATCCTCTCCTGCTCTAAATACCTCATTCTGCACATCATCGCTCTTCCGACTCTCGATACATACTCTCTTCACGACGCTGTCATTGCAGAGTAGCCAAGCGTCTTGGCCATGTGTAGTCGAGTCCCGCACATAAGCGTAGTAGTGCCCCGTGTTGATCGACCGTCCCGCGTGGACAATAACCGCGTAGCATTCGTACTTGAAGGGTCTGGAGAAGGCCTTGTCCGATGAGTATGATGGCTGCTGGGCGGTGGAGGAGGAGGGGGAGGAGGAGGATGATGCCGAGTCGACAGAGTAGGGAGAGAAATCAAAGTCGTTGAAGTCCCAGGTCACGGCTGCGTTGTTCTTGACGAAGCCTCTGCCCTGGTAATGGAACCGGCGGAAACTGATGCATAGCAGCTCCGGCATGCGAGCTAGCGACATTTTCTGTATCGCGCGGCCTTTGCTCCGGCAGTGGTCACATTCGAAATCGGCGAGCTCGTTGTCGGCGGTGGTTCGGTGGAGGGCCTCTGCGAGGGTCATGTCGTCGTTGCCGAGTACGGCGACGGATAGCCATTCAAAGGGTGAGAATGTGTAGGTGGAATTTTCGCATTGCTTGCACTGGACTGTTGATACTTCTAGGCCCCGCCAGTATCGGTCCACGATCGAGTTGTTCAGTTTGCAGTGGTTTTGCCAGTACTCGACTGCTGCTCGAGTGAGTGACTGTCGTTTGGTGTCTGGTTTGTCCGGGATGCCCTTAAGGTCCCGGAGAAGGTTCGTCTCTTCATGAAGTTGGTCCATGAGGAATGACATGAATTCTTGGGCATCTTGCTGGTCGGGGCCACCGAACTGAGTCTGCGGGTCACCAGTCTTGCACAAGTGGCGAGAATACTCCTACATTTTCAGAGCGAGCAGTTAGCGATTATAACTCGGTCTTTTGTTTCGCGGCGAGTTACAAGACGTACCATCAGCATCTGGGCTTTCATTGTCTCGAATTTGCCCGAGCTCATCCAGTGGAATAAATTAGAGATCATCTGGATCATGAGCTGTGGCTGATCTCTCTTCTCGCTTCCTCTTCTCGGCACCATGTTCTTGTATCTCGTCTCCCATGCTCGATCCGCAAGCTCTCGTCCAAATCCTGGAGAGGCAAGAAGCGACTGCAGAGTGCTGTTGGCGTAGCACCAATTTCGAGGATTGTTGAGACCGGTGTAGTATAGTTGCTCTGGAACTTTCTTGGGTTGGAGAGCGAGGCCGTCCTCCGCGTATTCATGGTCACTCAGTGACAGACCACTATGGCTGGTTCGTTGGACAGCGGCTTGAGGCCGAGCCGGTGGTGGTGGCAGTTGTGTCGGTGAGCTGAACCTGTTGGCCAGTTCATGCCTGTATCGTTGCTCCGTAGACAACACCGTCGAGGCCATGGACTGCCGCTCAGTTAATATGGGAGGTGATCTCAGAAACTCATCACCAGTACGAGGAAATGCAGGGCGAGTTGCATCCTTATCCAAGTTTTTCTGCCATGCCTTGATATCTTCTTCCGATTGTAACGGCGTAACGATGTACTTGGACCCTTTCCTCCTGATGAGACCATGCCGAGCTTTTGACTGGCTGACCTTGGCGTGTTCTGACGGAGTCGACTGCAGTGATCGAGGACCCATCAGATCTACCCAGGCATCCAGACCCCCTTGGAGCAATTTGAGCGAATTCTTCAACTCGCGGCCATAATTGAGAAGTACTAGAGCACGATACAATGACATGACGACTTCTTCATCCGAGTTCTTGTGCACGTGTGGAATACATTGCGAGGATTGATCATAGAAGACAACCAAGTCATACGAATCTCGCTTGTCGAACAGCGTATGCTCAGAGTTGGGGGATAGTACAAGGCTATCTGAGATATCCGCGGCCGAAATCTTGTCCCTCATCAATATACTGGGCTCAATGCATATGATTGCAGATGCCATGATATGACCTTCATCAAAGTCCTCTCGAGAACGAATGTCAATAAGCAGAATCGACGCTTTGGACTTCTTCAACGTAAAGAGTTGCTCAGGAGTGACTACATCGCCCTCTGGTATCTCAAACGGCTTCTCCGAAATACTCGATGAGGAAGGCATTGGCGGGAACGGGGGGAAATATTCATGGCTATGTCGCGATTGTGCCAGGCCTGGTGTCCCGCCTCCTGAAACAGACGACCCTGTTCGACTGAAGAGACCGCGAGGTGTGCTGCTTGGCAACCGTGCTGCTTCGCCGGATACAGTTCCACGTGCCGGGCTGTATATAGCATCAGGCATTTTTGGCAAGGAAGCGGCGCTGTCAGTGTCGATACTGATCTTCTGCGGGGGAGGCGGCATCTCTCTAGGACCAGCGGGTTTCGGTGGGATGATGGAATAAGTTTTTATACGAGGATCCTGACCAGGAGAAGGCCGAGGACCCCTCAGATTGGCAAATCTCGCCGCCAAATCCTGCGTGCCACTACCACTTGACTTGGCTCGAGTATGTCTAGGCGGAATCGCATTCCCGTGAAGCGAGGGAGGTTTAGGGTGCACCAACGGCTTTGATTTGACGGCAGATGCAGCTGGGATACTCGAAGCGTGCCCATGAATCGCCTTGTTTTTGAATGTTACCTCGCTACTATCACCATCAGCCAATGATGAACTTATCGAGACACCGTTCGTAGCTGGTGGGTCAGCGGTTCGTCTTGCGGTGGGTTGAATTCCGCTGATCTTGTTATCAGTGATGACATTTTTCTTGATCCTCTCAAAATCTTTTTGCTCCTGATCTAAACTTTTCAACAAGGAGCCATGAAGACGAGCGGCCTCACTATTATGTGATCGAAAAGTCGGATAGTCCGGGTGGTCCGAGATGGTTTGTACGGCAATAATGTATGCCCTAATGTAATATTTTAGAGCCAAGGCAGGTCGATTGAGATCTCTGCTTATTTCAGATTGCTGTAGGGAGGTCTCCGCTTCAACCAGAAGCCGTCTGATGGACTGGTTCGTGTCTATATCTTGCGGAATGGCAACCAGATCGTCTATATGGGGCAACGGCGAAGCGTAAGGCCGGACGGAAGCAGAGCCATGCCTCCCGTCATGCCCCTGAGGCAGGCTATGTCTGTCGTTTGTGGCCATAAATGTGCTGCTCAGTGCAGGTGACTGACGTCCACAAAGCGCAGGCCAAGACCCGATGGTGTCCTCATGAAAATGGTGCGACACGAGAGCTACAGCTCATTTCCAAGTAGTTCTGCGTGGACTTCGAGATATAGAATCGTGAGGGAAGAAGGCGGCAGCTTCAATGCGCTCGGCTCTGGGGCAAAGGTAGCGGTTGGTGTTGTATCTCGTGTGCGGCAAGTTGCGGCAAGAGTTGGACCATTGGACGAGCGGCTGGCAGCAGGATTGGAGTGACACGAGCAGTTTCTCGTCGACGATGTTGGGTAGTGATACGTTGAGGAATTATTTCAAGCTGCTCTTGTTCGAATAGGACCCTGTATTCGGTTGGAATGACAACGAGTTGTAGGTTTCGAGAGGTGCGATTCGGAGTCAGGCGATTGCGTGGCCCAAGGTCGAAGGGCTCAAGGCTCGAGAGGCCTCGATACAAGTTGACGGCCTAAAGTACCGTGGCTGTGAAAATGGAGTACCTGAAGTACGGCGTCAATCTCACCAGAGAAGAAGTATCTTCCCCACTAGACCATGTACTTTTCATGTGTCTCATGCGTGACGCGACGCTTCTTCAACTCCACAAATCCACAAATCCACAAGTCCATAACTACCTGCTCTGACGCAACACTTCGTCTCGTCAGGATCAGGTACCTACGGAGTAGGCTAAGGCAGCACCTCGACAACCACACCGCTTCGGCAAGGCTGTCGCTCTAAACTCAGAGCTATACCTACCTCCCTAAGTAGCAACTGCCAACCAGCCGAACTCTTCGACTTTGCAACTACATACGACTAGACACGATACCTGCGTTGCGTCACGATACCTGAACCGTGCTCCCCCTCCCGGACTCCAGTATCTCAAGAACACAGCCGCCAAGATGATGAGTTGGTGGTCATCATCGGCCAACACGGCCCTGGATGAGCAGATTGAGAAGGCGACAAGTAGTAGCTTGTAAGCACTGGATGTCCAGCTGTACAGTCCTGTGACCGTTGCTAATATGACCGACCTTCAGAGAGGACATCGCCTTGAATCTGGAGATATCCGACATTATCCGATCTAAAACCGTGGCACCCAAAGAAGCCATGAGGTCTTTGAAGAAACGAATCGGAAACAAAAATCCGAATACACAATTGGGTGCCCTGAATGTAAGCCGGTGCTTCACTTGTGCTCTATGCGCCATACATAAGCTGTACCCGCGATGACCGACGACTGACCCCTCGATATCTACAGCTTACGGATACGTGCGTTAAGAATGGCGGCTCGCATTTCCTTGCAGAGATTGCATCGCGAGAGTTTATGGATAACTTGGTATCGCTATTGCAAGCTGTGGGACCTGCTGCGGTGAACTCCGACGTTCGATTCAGAATGCTAGAGCTTATTCAGTCATGGGCGGTCGCGACGGATGGTAGGCACGAGCTGTCATATATAAGTCAAGTCTACCGAACGCTTCAACAGGAAGGCCACCAGTTCCCTCCGCGAGTTACGGTGGCAAGCAGTATGATTGACAGCAGCGCGGTAAGAGTCGAGAGCCCGCGTTCAGCGCCGCCATCATACAAGTGACGCTCGAGCTAATCATGACGTCTGTCACAGCCACCCGAATGGGCCGATTCCGACGTCTGTATGCGTTGTCGAACAGCGTTTACTTTCACGAACCGAAAGCACCATTGTCGGAACTGTGGTAACTGCTTTGATCAGCAGTGCTCAAGCAAGACGATTCCCCTACCCCATCTGGGTATCCAAGCAGCAGTCCGAGTCGACGACGGCTGCTACGCCAAACTAACAGGCAAAGGCTACAAAGAGCTCGGCCCTCCGGATCGATCAACGCCCACGTATCCACACAAGACTTGGAGTAGTACATCCACATTGCGGCCGCGAAATGCTCGGGTGGACGACGGCTTCGACGAAGATTTGAAGAAAGCTCTAGCAATGAGCTTGGAGGAAGTCAAAAGCAGCACCAGGGGATACCAGGAGCCTACACGCAGGGTGTTTGCAGCGCCGCAAAAAGCTCCGTCAAAGCAAGAGGAAGAGGAAGAGGAAGAGGAAGAGGAAGAGGAAGACGCAGACTTGAAGTCTGCGATTGCCGCGTCGATTGCCGACATGGAAGAGCAGAAGAAGAGACATGCGGCCGCACTCAAACAGCAAACATCCAATCCGCCCGCGGGTCAGGCGTCTGGTTCGTTTGTACTTCCCAAAAATGATTACGAGCTGACACCAGTCGAGGCGGAAAATATCAATCTTTTTGCTACCTTGGTCGATCGGCTTCAAACACAGCCGCCTGGCACGATTCTGCGGGAGCCCCAGATTCAGGAACTCTACGACAGTATCGGTACTCTGCGACCTAAACTGGCGCGAACGTACGGCGAGACTATGAGCAAGCATGGTAGGTTGCCTAGGGACCCTCTATCTGAAGGTAGAACTTGACAGCTAAATGTATCTAGATACATTGTTGGACCTTCACGCGAAGCTCTCAACAGTGGTGCGCCACTACGATCGAATGCTGGAAGAGCGACTTTCGAAAGCCTACGGTCAACAAAATTTAGGCGGTTACAATTTCCGTCAGCCGTCGAGACCCTATCCATCCATGCCTTCCCATGCTCCGACAGCTGCGGGAGGAGCGGAGAGCTTTTACACTGGACAACAAGCAGCTCCTCCTCATTTCCAGCCTCCCGCAGCCCTTCAATACCACCACCCGCCCCCGCAGGCAACTCCCCAGGCTCAACATCCATATGGTCAACCTCCTGAGTCGCGGACAGGCCAGTTTGTACAACCTCAAAGGACGGGTAGTTGGCAAGCGAGGGGCACGCCTGGACCCTCTGCTCCAGTAGATTCATATCCGCAGCAGCAACAACATACTTCCCCGGAACCGCAAAGACGGATGCAAACACCTCAACAGCAGGCAGCATCTCCCTCAGCTGAAAGTCGAGAGTCGTACTACTACACAACACAGCCGCAACAAACACCACTCCAGCTGCCTTCTGGCCCGTCGGCGCCCACCATGGCCCCTGACTCCTCGTCGTCTCCGTATCCCACTCTACCTCAGCACTCACTTCAATACGGCCAAAATACTGCTGTTTCAACGCCTGGCCAGACCAACACCCCCGTGCAGGCTCATTCACAGCCGTCCCAGCCCACGCGGCGGTCATCCCATCATCAACCTCAATCCCGAGTCCCAATGGCTCAGCAACAGCAACAGCAACAACAAACGACAGCGTCAGCGCCAGCAAATCAGCACACGCCGGCGCAAGAGCCATACTGGCAGCCACAGTACGCGCAGCAGTTCTCCCAGCCACCAGCGGCTTCTCAATCAAAAGCTTACACTGGCTATACGCACGACTCATTTCCATCCGTGCCACAACACGACCCCATCAAGGACCACGTGCAAGAGGAGGCCCTAATTGAGCTCTGAACCGAAAGAGACAGGGGCACCCCGATACCCGCGTCCGGAGATATTTACCATGGCATTATGGAATGGATCAAGGCGCAGGGTGCTGGTATTTGTACGAGCTTGGCAAGATGCGATGAGTAGAACGGAGTAAGTGCCAGGACGGGAGACTCGTGAATCGTACGTATTCTAGCAGGGGGCGGCTGAGGCAAGAGTACGGAGTAGAATCACTTCGGTGATACAAGTACTAAACCAGCTGGTTGAGGTCCGTGATCAGCTAGCTAGTCTCAACATGGATAGCGGCCAGTTGCCCTCGGAGGTTTTTTTTTTTTTTCCGTGTCATTCTTGATCTATGGTCTCTTGGCTTTGGCGCGAGGAAGAGCTCTTTTTCTCAGCATCAAACTGCCCAACTTTTTTTTGATTGATAACTTAGTTGCATGAAGAGACCAAAACCTCTGGGTTACGCTGGAGAGAGCAAGTGTTCAAGTTTCATCTGCAACGTTGGCTAGTGCTTAGGCCGCACAACAAACGGAGCTTCTTCCCGCCCCTGAAATAAGCCCCACTTGAGTCTTCTAGCCCGCTCAAAATGCAAGGGAGGAAGCGCAATCGCGAGGCCGAGTCCGAAGTTCCAACTCTTATCTTTCTTGATTCACGTCGCGGCCCGCGGGTAAGTGCAGGAACAAGCCTAGCCCCGAAAAGATTTCAGAGTGAGATTCACAACCTCTTCGAGGCTGCACCCCCAATGGCCCATTGTTAACAAACTCTGCAGAAAAAATATCCAGTCCAGACCCATCCGAGCAAGTCCCCGGGCCTAGAAATACATCATCTCCCACGTCCATCAACCAAGAAGCCTTTCCCAACACAACAACAAAGCAACACCAACACACCGGACCAAGATGAACGACATATACTCTCAGCCAGCAACATTGCCTGATGAAAACAGAATCATACCAACAATCCACCTCGTCCGTCATGCCCAAGGCTTCCACAATCTTTCCGTCGAGAACGAATCCCTTCCCGATCCAGATCTCACCCCCCTCGGCGAGCACCAATGCTCCGACCTACGGGCAGCGTTTCCTTTCCACTCCAAACTCGTCAAGTTGATAGCCTCGCCTCTCCGACGCACAATTCACACCTGCAACCTGTCCTTTGGCGGGCCCGGGATGCTCTACCCCATCATCCTGCTCGATATTCTGCAAGAGGTGTCCAGCTCACCCTGCGACACGGGCTCCAGCAAGGAGAAGCTTCTCGAAGAGTTTGGTGACCACGACCTTGACCCCGATGGCGTCAGGGACGACTGGACGAACAAGGGCAAGGGGAGTGTCTTTGAGCCCACAGTGGAGGCCTTGATGGCGCGAGCCAAGGAGGCGAGGCGGAAGCTGAAAGAGATTGCCGAGGTGATGGAAGGCGACATTGCCGTAGTAACACACGGCGGGTTCTTGCATTTTCTGACGGATGATTGGGAGGGCATTCCGTCCGGGAAGGGTATGTCCTTATTCTTTGTCGCTGCGCAGTTCCTCCCCCCCACCCCCCTCTTAAACTCAATCTTTCTTCTTTTTCCTTGAACCCCATCCTGCTCTTCTCCTCCTCAACAAAGCGATGAACGAAGCTAACAGGAATTGGTCGTCCCTCTCACCATAGCTACCGCGTGGACAAACTGCATGCGCCGATCCTACACATTCGAGGAATGTCCCGACGACGAGACGGACGTGAGACTGGTCGAGACGCAAGAAAGCCGCGAGCAGAGACAGCATGACGCGAAGCCGCTTACCCTGACGGAGCGAAGGGAGTTGAAGGCCGCGGTCCAAGCCAAAATTGCGCCGTATTTGCACATCAACGCTTGATGTGGGGTCGGCATCTCCGGTCTGATGATTTGGGCCAATGTAATTTTAGTGTAAATGGGGAAAGTATCTATCTTGTGCTGCTTTTATTGCTGGGGGATCTTATTCTTACCCTCGGATGCCTAGGCATCGGATGCATATTCAGGGAACGTCAATAGACGGCACTGCATACATGATTACAGTAATGGAATAAATGACATGGGAAACGGCTTGATACACGCCTTCCGATAACGCTCCGTCTTCGACTTGCAAAGTGAGACATGTGGGCCACGTGGTGAACGCGGCGACAGTGGGACACATGGGTGCCGTCGCCGGCGCGCACTATCACATGCGGCAAAGAGGCTTCCTGGGCCACATGGTGATGAGCTTCCTGAACGCTGCTTAGCCCGTCCCCCTAAGCCTAAAGAGTCCGCCGCATTCATCCCGCTCACGTAACCCGTTGTGGTGTGCGGCGCGTGGTAAGTCCAGGCCGAAGTGTGAGCAGCAGTGGCCACTCGTGCCGTTGTGCCCATGTAACTACAACTAAGAAAGATGAAAATGCCCAGCGGGTGAAGATCGCTTATTTTTTATCTTTCTTTATCTTTCTAACACGAGCTCAACAACAACGAGTTCCCGCGGAATGACTTCCACGTAGGCTCGGAGACGTATTTACTATTTTCTGTTCATCATGTTAGATAGTTGGAGCGGTGCACGAAGAACAAGGGCCCTGTTTCTTTTTCGCATCGCGGCCTCATATAATGCTATAGTTGACTTGCGTTGCGAGCCCCAAGGTTACGATGAGTGCATCGTGAGTCCTCTCCATGATGTGTCGGGTACTGCATGAAAACCGTAGGGTAACCCCGAGGTCTGGGGCTGACCAAGATGCGGATCATGGATGTTGAGTCTACGGTGATGAATGTAACTTCCACGGGGCCCTTTCATCATTATGCGTCGTGTCCAGTGATATGCCATACACCCGTCGCCAGTCGTCAGTTGGTCACCTCCTGATAATCAGAGACAGGCTCCGAAGAAGCCGAGGCGGCAGAATGCGCAAACAGCGGCCTCTCACTGAAATCGTTTATCCCGTGCTAACTGCACTTAGGCCTTTCGGGGAGCATGTCCGCCAAAAAGCAAGATGCAATTTCTCGAGCGTGGCAAAGACGTTGTTGAGGCTGTGTTTGCACGTCTTTTGGTGCCTCGTAACTGTGAGAAGTTTCGGCTCTTCATAGCAGTAGAGAGCTGCCTTAACGTACTAACCCGTTCATGATACTTTTGCTTCAGCGGGTCGCGAGGCCAAGAGTCAAGACAGCCACGGTCAAAGTCAAAGAAGCAAGTCGTGGATGAGCGAGCTAAACAGACAGATTCTGTCGGAATTGTGGCCAGTCTGGGTCCATCTGGGATTGGCTGTGACCGGTAGGGGCGGCTCGAGTCTCGACAGGCGGGCTCGGAGAGAAGATTGGGTAAATACGATAATATTCATGCCCATTTACCAAGGTCGGGGAGTTGTCGCCCTCTCCATTTTCCTCTCCATTCTTGGCACTGGGCAGCTAGTTACGTAGTACGGAGTAGTGACCAGGGATATGTACTCCGTACCTATGAGGTAGATATGTACCTATCTAGTATCTGATCATGGATTGGCTGCTTAGCTTCCGGTCGTTGTGGTTGTGAGACAGCGGGTGTATCGTGATGAATCATGGTGAGGGAGACATAGGCGGGGTGTCATATAGGTGTTACATATGAACATGGCATACTGTTACAAGGCGCTTGTACTGGTCCCCAACGCACATAAGGGTACTTTTTTTTTTCAATTTTGAAGGTGATACTGAGTGCCAGTTACTCAGTCCCTCGTAATGTCATGGACGCGCGGACGAAGCGTTCGTCATGGATATTGGGCGTTGAGGGTCTAAGACTCTAAGCTGACCACCATTCGGATCGACTGCAGGGCATAAACGGAGTAGACGGCGCAACTGTTGTAAGTTGTGAACCCATAGGCTGCCTGGCTGCGCCGTACTGTTCAAGTATACCTCTCTATATACCCTGTAACAGGATCGACCGAGAAGGATGAAACCTAGATTTTGGCACGAGATGCAAGAGTCGATGCGTGAGAAGAGGAAGAGGAAGAGGCGACAGGGTGAAGGCGTGCAGGCGTATATATATCTATACCGTTTTCGGTGCACCGTGCAGCGCCAGATACAACTTAGACTGGATGAGGTGCCCAAGTCTGCCCGGTCCAGTCCGTCACTCTGAGAAAGACGATAACACGCATCGTTGAATTAAATGGAGAGATACAAAGGAAAAGGCATTGGAGTGGCAAGAGGGTAACTAACGGGTTACACCATGGAGTGAGAAATTGAGGTCACCGTTCAGGCGTATACCTAGGTACACCTTGTCGCATACCCATCATGTATGTGTAATGTGTGTGCTACCAGCAGATCCAACCTGTCACGTACAAGGCCACCATACCTATACCTCACACGTCGTGATGCCATTCTACAGAGTAATCATGCACCTTGTCTCGATTAGTCCGCCTCTGCGTCTGCGTCTCCAAGGCAGCTAGTCCATCATCGTGACGTCAGCTTCTTCGGAATTCTACTCGCGGGGTATCATTCGACGCCGTCAATGATATCGTTTGCGGTGCAGCGATGGCGACAGAGACGAGGGACGGAGTTAGATTACTGATCATATGCACGGGTCGCTCGGCAAGAACTACGACAAACAAGCTACACTTCGGAGGTGACATGACCCTCTTGTACGGCTTACAATAGGGCCATATGATAAGAATTACGACTTCTGGTCGATATACAGAGCATACATAGTCTTGAACAAGCCAGCTTCTGGCTGGCTAACCGCTAACACGACCCCCTGGCTTAGAAAGCCCGACGCATGGGGACATAGATGATACATAGTTAGTGGGAAAGGCTGGCGTTGCATGAGAGTTTCCAGTTTCCTTGGTGGATCGAGTCGCGTTTCCACGATAGTTCATTTCCGATCTTTTTATTTCGCTGCATACATACTGATTGGACCAGGTGTGGCATCAGAATGGACCGCCAGAGTGTTCGCAAGCCCGCCGCATTACCTCTTCTGCAATGATGTTTTAGCGTAGCACGATGGTGGAATTCGCACGACGCAAAGTGTATATGAAGCAAGAGAAGTATTCATTCCACATGGTGCCTGGCTACATATTTTCATCATTATTGATGATTATAAATACAAATATTTTGTGACACATATGATGTAAATGTATATGCCTCGCTGCAATGGCCCATGAACCACATCCTGGGGCAGTTCATTCTCGTTCCAAGCATATCGGACCATATGTTGATTTCACCCCGGGCCTCGACACGCCGGTCCTAATCTATCCAATTTTGACCATCTCCAACTACTTGTTTTCAAGCTGGCTCCTCAATTGGTTCCTGACGCGGTGGTTGACGCATGACTCATGGTCAGCACACCCACTCAGACTCATCTCGCTGATACACACACAAGGACGTCTGCAGTAGCTAGCTGCGAAGATTCCTCGCCTCTGTCAAATAGGCCACGAAGCACTCTACTCTAACAGTCCATTGAGCGAAGCATCGCACAGAAGGGTGCTCTGCCTCGGACAAGCCTTCCGCCTCACCGAGGTCCTTCAGTCTCAGATGAGGCGCAGCCTTCGAGAAAATTATGCGTGGAATGCCGCTGTGAAACTGGCAAGTGTGAAATCGCCTTGAATAGATCGCCTTGTATTGAACTTCTTATCCGTATGTTGGAGAGCCTAAAAGCCTGTCTTCGTGGCAAAGTATCGTTGGCAGTCGTCAACTCTATTCTGTGAAATAGCATAGACAGGGTGAGAGGGTTCAACCCGGTCAACTTCCTCAAAGATTTGCGCCTCCGTGAATTCGAAAGGCGAGACGGACCAACGATCTCCATCCATTAGTGCAGCATCAGCACGGGCGGATACTAGGTCCCATTTATGTTGCGCACAACTCAATCCCGATAGCACATAACAAGTGTGGTAGGCGTCGGAGTATCTGGCAGAAAATGGCAAAGTTAGAAAAAGGTTGAACGTTCATCGGGCGTACTTGTGACTGTGAGCTGAGGTCCATTTTTCGATGCAGACGTACTTGCTGGGCTTGTCTCGTAGGCCTCCACGATGGGTCAGATCCTGACAGCAGCAGTAAATGTAGCGAATCAGTCCGTTTCGATTGGAGATGCTATCGTGCGACTTCTTAGTCGGGTTGTCTGCGGGTTGATTACGCTGATTCTGGAGGCCTGTGAGGCTGGCCTCGATAAGGGGCCAGCATCCACCGACCCAGTGGCTGTAGCAACCGTCGACCAATTTGTTCGTCCGGCCAGAAAAGCCACCCTCTGGTGCATATTGCCGAGAAGATAGCCAGGAAAGGAGACGTGGAACATCAAGGTACCTGTGTAGGTCTGGGAGTTAGCAGTCACGCGATGTGTAGCAACTCGATCCCTCCTGACTTGGCCACGCTTTTGTCTTGACGCCTTGATATATAGCCTTTCTGATAAATCGAGTGCAGAAAAAAACTCACTTAGGAATAGATTTATGCGGAGCATCAATGATTGACAAACATCCCAGAGCGCAGAAAGCGTAGGCACCGTGAGCCTCGAATCCGGGCGCAGCAGAGACACCACCTTCGTACGTTTGACCTGGAATCGAAGATCATGTCAGATGCCATCCATGGAGTCGCTGGAGAACAAGCATGGAATAGCCGGCTAAGAAATAGGGGCAGTGCGCCGAGGGAGGGGGGGGGGGGGGGGTACCAGACATACATCGTTGTATCCATTCTGCAAGGCCGTCAAAGAGATCGGTATAACCAGCACTGCGTGCAGGCGAGCTGGGTGACAGAGTACGAGGAATGTTCAAAAGAGATATAACGACGCTGGCGCAATACGCTCCTCTGTAATGGCTCCGAGTCAGCAACACGGTTGGCATGGCACCTGTCACGGATACACTCTATGGAGGCCCCTTGAGGAGACCCCTTCGAACTCACCTTACATCCTCCTCACCACCAACGGCCATTTGAAAGCCCCCATCTGGTTGCTTGAGCGAGCAGAGCCATTTCCACATGCTCCTCCTGTCAATCATCTCATAGGCGTCTTCTCCGCCGACAAGCGCAAGCGACAAGACAGTCGCATACGTGGTGGCAAGATGTGAGGTCTGGCCGAAGCCCCCCGCAAACCCGCCGTCCTCATTCTGCATGGGGCGAACGGTCTCAATGAGTCTGGTACGATATGCAGAGACATCTTCACCTAGAAGGGACAGTCCATTCAGACACCAATAGAAGATCCACGGCCTGCTTGAGTCTGCAGACTTAAACATCTTGGGCAGCTTGCCTAGCTGCTTCTGCAGGAATTTCACATGGTGAGGGCGCCGCAGCGGGGGAATCCCATGGATGTTGCACTGATCGTGGCCATATCCTGTCAAGAAAGGCGCGCACTCCTCCACGGTCTCGTCCTGGAGCTGCGAGCTATCGGTGGTTAATGCATCTCGAATCGGGGGCCCTAACGTGAAGAGATTGGGTATCACGGGCATCATGGGAACTGATGACGGATCCTGTGCAGCGTTCTGTCCCACGGAGGGCTCTCTGCTCGCTGTTGATGCCATTTTCCTGTTGCTGTGATGCTTGAACACGACTTTCCGTCGGGCGCGGGCTTGTCGAGAAGAAGAAGCTTTCATAACGGCGCCTCCTGTGCGGTGAGGCGAAGAACCGAAAACGGGTTACGGCACAGGGGGGAAGGCAAATTCCCCCGCCCGGCGCGTCGGCTTGGAATTAATGTGTTTTCCGTTACGATTGTTCATGTATTCTGCTTGCCTTCATTTGGCCAGTTAGTTAACCATGGCGTACCAGCCTCCGCGCTCGCGTCATGTGTCGAGCTTGGAACAATGGCAAACCTGTTCGCTGCCCACAAGCATTGTCTGTTCAATTGTTGCACTGCCGTCGGGAATTAGCCGGGTGTTTCTTTTGTAAGAGGGGCTTCGTTCGAGTCTTCGACCCAGATGCATACACCACATATGTACATACCTAATGTTGAATTGACTCATAGAGTAGAGGCTCTTCCGTCGTATCATGTGCCGTGCTCGACGCCACATATTCGCTCACTCACTCACTCACAACTCATGTGAAATCCCTACCACGGCTTGCTAGCTCCTTCAGTTTCTTCAATTTGTGTCGACGGGTGATTTCATTTTCACTTTGTTCCTCAGCATCAATATGGAACCTGTTGGACAAGACCAGAGATTCCCGCGCCGGCGACAACTACTGCGCGGCAAGAACGAAAGCATAAGTTTGAAGAAACATACGGTCGAGTTATGTTTTCTTGTTTTCTTTGATTGATAAACCATTACAATGAGCGTGTCGCGCTCATTCTATGTATCTGAACAAGGCGACGCTGCGGGGGAGTTCTGCAAAATGACTATAGGGTAGGTGTTCCGTACGTCATGCGAACGTTGCTTGGGTGGAGCCTGGAGGTAAAAAAAAAAAAAGAAAAGAACCCGAATATTGGCATGGTGCGCGATCCCTCGAGCGGTCCAAAAAAACCTCGAATCATGGGCCCCACAAAGCGAGCGCGATTTCACACCAGAGGCTAACTAGAGCCCTTCAGGGCCCAGGCTTCAGGAAGTTGCGATCTCAGACAGAGTCAAACTGGCGTTGCAACTTGCGACTCTGTGATGAATGCGATGTAGATAGGTACTTCTTCGTCACTCAGACATTCTTGGCACATGGGCTACGGAGAATCGTGCAGGATATGCACGAAAATGTATGTATGTACATATGTATCCTCATCGAGGCGTGGTGCGATTGGCTGTAATTCCCTGTTCGTCGCGAAGCACATGTCGGTACATAGGTACATACACACGGAGTATGGTACCGTGTACGTAGATACATGGTACCTAATGCATGTAGATACTCCAATTTTTGATACATAGCGACAACAGGGTTCAACACGAAGGTGCGGCATCTTGATTGCCCTCGTCACAAAGGGAGGTGCTATAATGCGTTGCGCCACGATTATGATCTCTCGATTTTCGATGAGCCCGTTGTTCGCCAATGCGGCGCACGATGCGAGGAACGAAGCCGCATGGAGTTGTAACTTGTACGGTCTTGTATTGAAGCTGTACCTATGGAGGTACCTACGTAAGAATGTGTACATAGGTATGCGTACTAAATCAGCAATCCAACGTCATGTATGATGCAACCCGCCGAGCGGCTGGGCGGGGACAAGGTGTTTCGGTCGCGGGCTTTTCGATCACGATGATCTTTTTTCTCGACTCGCGCGCTTGTTCGACTTTACATCCATCGCTCTGGATCTGGACTCAACCCCTTGTCATTAGCGGCACTCGGTGCTGCCTTGGCCTTGGCTAGGGCAAGGCAGGCTCTTCGTGAGAGCAGGATGAGGTTGGACATATGTATGTATGTATGTACCTAGGTACCTCATACTCTGTACATATGTACATGAATAGACCATGACTCGGCATCAAGATTTATCCGCATCAACGTTCCAACTTTCGACTGTGCTTGCTTGACAATGCTCAGTACCGGACCCGAGCAGTGAAGCGCCCGCGCGATGGACTGACGCGCGAGTCGATCGAAAGTTCGGCCCGGGTGTTTTGTTCGGGTGCTTTGCTGGGTTGTTGTCTGAGTAGGTAATAAGCCACCATCTGGCTTTGCCTGGGATCGCGAAGGACGACGCTACTATCGACCGCGCGGCTGCGAATCGCGATAGCCCGGGGACGAAAAAAAGCTGCCAACTCACGGGATTCACGGCACTGCACAACGTCCCAAGCCCAGATCGGCTTGGCTTTGCTTGGCGGCTCGCACACATGTCAGACTGCCAGCGCATGTGGCGTGAGAAGAACCGGCGAGTGAAATGCAGGGGGTTGCAGTGGTCGCTCGCGTGTGATAGGTACCTAGGCATACTCGGTATGCCATCAAGTCATGCAACTTCACGTCAACAATTCGCTTCGGAGAATCGGAGGAGATACGATAGATCATAGCGCCCAGTGGAACCTCCTCTGCATGTTTCAAATGTGAAAGATTATGCCACACGACATGATGCATCGATCTGTGGCATTTCATTCAGCGCCGACGAGCGGTCCGCAAGGGGAGACTGATTTTCAAGATTGGAGAACCTGTCGTCCTGGCTTCTCGGCTGCAGGCACGGGCCGGGATGCTCAATTTAGACCAACTTTAAAGTTTAGCATTTCTATAGGCATTGACCAGTCTCTTGTGTATCAATCCGATGAGACGTACTCCGTACATGTAGGTATGTAGGTATGTAGGTATCATGTCGCTGCTGCATCTGGACTCTGGATACATATGTACCTACAAAGTCTCCGTCGAAGTGGGCAGTGGCGCAGAGTGCCCAGTGCGTCTCGCGTGTCGTCGGGAAGAACAAGCCCCACTCTGGCCTGAACGTCGAGGCAACCTAGAACGGCCGAATGGTACATACTGTACGACTGCTAAAAGCTGGAAGGGGAAGGCACGTAAGCCGATGTGCTCTCCACAGTCACACAAAAGGACAGTGCTTTTGTCGCAGTTGTTGTCACAGTTTACCCGAGGCCATATGACGACGCCGTTGCTGAGGTATGATTTACTCTATATGAGGTATGTATGCGCGGCTGCGTTAGATTGGATGGAGGATTGGAGGAGAAGGGATAGGTACACTATGGACAGTGCCTTGTAACTAGTTGCCGTAATAGTTCGGGTCCTCAGCTAGCTGCATGATGTGCAGACGACCAAGCGAGCCGGCCAATGCATGTCCAAGCTTGTTCAACGGGATGAATCGAGTGGTGGACGACGAACATCGCACAGTCCAGACTGCGAATTTTGCAGACTGTGAGTGCGCAACCGCCTTTGCCGTCCATCATCCGCCCATCACCATACATGATACAGGCTTCCGTCATGACCATCTGCCATTAAAATCTGTAATTCCAGCTCACAACCTCGCATCAGAATACAAGTTACGAACAAACGTACCTAACTCTGTACACATGTACATACATACATACGTACCTATGTAAGGTACTCCGTAGTACGTACGTAGGTACATACCTAGGCGTTGGCGGCTGCAGAGACAATGCCTCCCCAGACATCCCACAAGTCGTTCATGACCAAGTGGGACTCCGACACGAACCGCCGAGGTCGATCAGGTCAAGAGTACTCATCCTTACGGCTCCGAACGCACAATGTGGAAGGTATAGGACACAAGAGCCCCGTTATGGACCCTTGTGCAGGCCACGCAGCGATCAGGGGTCCGGTCTGACGAAATGCAGCAGCAGTGGCTGGGAGCTTGAACACCTGGCACCACCCCACTCACTACCAACGGCTTGTAGATTCGGGGCTCTTGACTGGTTCGTCGCACTCCTGACAGTCCGCCAGCGGCTCCACTAGCCCGCAGCTCACGCACCGGCGATGTCGGCTACCGTGATTGGCTGCACCGTTTGGTCCAGGGCTGGGCAATCTCACCGCCTCTTCAACCCGGCTTCTTCAACCCCCTCCCGCTTGACATTCCCGATGCCCCGCGAACGAATGTTGGGTTATCGTTCACTTGTCACGTCCACGCAGACGCACAATTGGCAGGCCTATTACTTCCATACTTTCATCGCCGCTGGCCTGCCAAAGCCTTTTCGCTTCCACCACTGATGCTGTCCCCTTGCCTTGCCTCCTTCATCTTACACACCTGTCTCTAACTCCGCATATCTCGCGTTACATCAGGGACTATTATATGAAAGGGCGGCGTCATCCACTGCTTACCCCAACATCACCACACTTCGGACCCCATTTCGGTTTACTTCATTTTCTGTCAGCATGGCGCTCGAATTTAACCCCACTGGTGGGCGTGATGCCTTTCTAGATATGTCCTTCGACCATCAACACCAAGATCCAACCGCATATGGCTATTCAGTAGCATCGCTGGCTCATTCGAGTCCCCTGGCCGACCCGGGAATCATGGCCGATCCCCGCGCCTGGGCTTTGCCTCTTGAGATGGCGTCTACCATTGCACAGGCAGCCGCCTCCATCAGTTCTTCCGACGATCTTCGAGGAAGCTCACCGTTGTCCCATACCTCGAGTCCACACAGCCATTATTCGACGATGCAACAATTCTCGGTATCGCATGCTGCCAATCCCCTGGCCGACTGGACCTTTGGACATCACCAGCCACGACCCATCGCCGACTTGACCTTGGAACAGCAACTGCAGCAGCAGCAGCAGCAACAACAACAAGAACAACAACAACATCATCATCATCATCATCATCATCACCATCAACCTCAACATCAACAACAACAACAACATCAACAACAACATCAACAACAACAACAACAACATCAGCATCAGCATCAGCATCTACATCAACAGCAGCAGCCAGAAGCGGTTGCTCAGCAACATATGACCGCTCCAGAGGTGGCTCACTTTATCCAGGACTCGGCCCTTGCAACCTTTGGTACCTTTCCACACTTCCATCCTAATGCTCTCGATTACCTGTCTCCCACCACACAAGCTGCCCTTCAATCCAACTTGATGGACTCGCCTTTTCCCAACATAGCCGCCATGGGGGAGACGGCGCAAACTATGCACTGGGGAAATAACGGCATGGAAACCTGGCACGATTTTCAGAACACGCTGCAGATGGATGCTCTTACTCGTATTGATAGTGCTGGAAGCGGTTCACCAAATGGAACGTACCTGGAAGTGCTTTCCCTTCCTTCCTCAAACGGAGATGGTTGGGCTATGGTTGACTGGAGCCAACAAGGCTTGGATCACTTTCAACAAGCACAGAGCGCAGCCATATTCAATCCTAGTCAAACGCTACACCTTCGAACTCATTCTGATTCGTCAGATGCAGCACATTCCATGGAGTTTGGGTTCGAGGAAGTTCATTTACCCTACTCCCCATACTCATCTGGATCGGATTCCCACCACGCAGAGTACCGCCCGAACATGGGCCAGCATCGTACTGGCTTCACTACTGATGGCCACAGCCATAGTCATGCGACGGCCAGTCACCCAGTGTCAGCTCCAATGCCCATCAAGGCTGAGCCCGCATCAGTTCGTCACCGTCCTGGCAGTGGTGGTGCTGCTTCCGGATCTCTGACCACTGCCGCAAACGCCCGAAGACAATCAGGTGGGCCTCGCAAGGGTCAGATTACCAAGGGTACTATCAAGACCATCATCCGCCGAACTTCCAACGGCAAGAAAGATGGCACCATTGAAAAGAAGGTCGGCCGCAGAAAGGGCCCTCTTCTCCCCGAGCAGCGCAAGCAAGCAAGTGAAATCAGGAAGTTGCGCGCTTGCTTGCGCTGCAAGTTCTTGAAGAAGACTTGTGACAAGGGAGAGCCTTGCGCCGGATGCCAGCCTTCACATGCTCGGCTTTGGCAGGTTCCTTGCACTCGCGTCGATATCAAGGATCTTTGGTGGTTTATGAAAGATTGGAAGGCTGATTATGAGATACATGGCGGCCTCGGCATGTCGGTGTACAACGTCAAAGGCTTTTCATCTAAGGAGTCGCTCATGTGGATTACTCATGGGTACGGATTCGCCCTTCCCGTTATGGTTCGTGAGGTTTTCGTTGCCGATGAAGGTTGCTTCGCTGTAGAATGGGTCGAGGCTGGCTCCTCAAGCAACGACCCTATAAGCTTTGAGACGAAGACAGAGAAGCTTGATGTCGGTGCCGAAGGCGTTCGTCTTGATGCCCTCCAGGAATACCTCGACAAGCACGTGGAGGGGCCATTCGAAGACTTCATCAACGATCACTTTGAAGGCACTCCCTTCATTACCGAGATACTCAAGACGGCCCACCGCTACTATATGAAGGACAGAATGCCCATCATCAAAAAGGCACTCAAACTTGTGCTTGCCTATAACCTGACAATGCACATCACCATGGTAGAGAGTCAAGGACCTGAAGCGAATATCAATGGGCAGATCGATGACGAGGACTCAAAATTCTTCGGACGCACTGTCGCACCCGTCATGATCAACTTCCAGATCAAGTGTGCGCTCGCCGAAATGTGGCGTGAGCTGCAAAAGAACATTTTGGAGGAGCTGTCGACCTTGTACTCGGGCGTTTATAGCGGCGACAAGAAGAAGAACTGGCCGACCATCTTCCTCCTCGCTTTTATCCTGCTTGCTGTGTGGGAAGAAATGCAGTTTGATTGCCATTACCGAGTACCTGATCCCTTGGCGGTCGATAAATTTTGTTTTGAAATGGAAGACACGCCTGTCGGAGTCATCGTGGGCCTCTTCCATGCGATATCGCAGAAGCTGCCTGCTCTTGCCGACTGGGATACGAGACAGCACGGGCAGTTGCTCCATAACAATGCTTCTGCATGTGATACTCTGACCGAAGTTCGCGAAAGCGTCATCAAGCACGGTTAGTATATACCCAATAGCGCCGCGGTGCGGTCTTTTGCCTTTCCTCTCTCTCTATACTCTGTTCTTCTACCGCTTTGAGTCTCTCCTGCTCATGATCGAACACACACTAACACAGGCCTTGCAGAGTCCTATCTACGCACTCGAAAAGAGACAACGTTTGATCCCTATAACTTTGACAGCTTATCAAATAAGTTTTTGTCGAAGCTGGTCATCAAATAAGTGTAAGGCACGCGGTTCGCCTATCTCGATCTTGTTGCCGCCGTGGCTGCATTCGGTCCCCGAGCAACACCTTTTCGATAAGACGAGAACATCTTTTTTTTCCTTTGAGCTTTTACACCCTTCACCTTACGCCTGAATTCGGGACTTCTAACCCCACATGATGAATGATGCGGCATTACCTTCACTTAAGGGTTCCATACGAGCGTTGGATCTTGTTGATTTTTTTGCGAAAGAAATTGAAAGACGAATGTAACGAATTTTCAGTATGATTAAACGACAATTTCATGTTATTGCGAATGTTTGTAAAGCGGACGTCTAATTGGCTTTCTTTCTGTTTTCTTCCCCTTTTCCGCCGCGGACTTGGGATCTGGATTTTGGAGGCCAGTTATGGTTGGATGTTCAATGATGTGTATTTACATTCCTTATGTCTTATGTGGATGACCTGAAAGACGACTACGAAACGTGGTATGCGATTATTGACATATGGCACATCTTTTTGAGAGGGGATACTGAGATTTACAAGAAGCATCACTATGAGCGTGTTTGGGAGGATTTGAATTGAAGAGATTATACATAGAACTTGGAAGCCTTTTCTTGCAAGTGAATGTGAAAGTCTTATTTGATTACGCTGACATACATACCTACCTTCCATACCATGGTATATACGGAGTACCTATGTACATACCTATTGCAACGTGTCACTCGCGAACCCCGGGGAAAGCCCCTCCCCCACACCAAAGCAAGCAAAGATCGACGTCTCGTCGTGGCTGCCGTAGGTAGGTATGTACCTATGTACATATGTAGATACCTAAGTACTTACGTATGCGCAGCAAGGCACGGTTCACAGAGCGAAGAAAGCATCGCCTCTCTTTTATGCTAGTTTCTATAGTCAGTTTCTTGGACTGCCTACTTAATTCCAGGTAACTTGTTCATTCGATTTGGAAGGAACGATGAGCGCCATACAGAGTTGTCACGCCCATGTCGAAACGAGCGGGGCAAGGAATGACGTCGTTGCCGCGATAAGGGTAAATCAACCTGGAAAGTGGGCGGCTGGGGGTGCACAACCCCCGCAGTTGCTACATATGTACTTGAAGTTGCAACACGCAACCATGGTATATAGGTACTCACTCATGCCTGCCTAATATGGCCTACAGGCTACAGCCAACCGATCCGTCCTCTGGAGATAGGTACATTTGGCGCTTACTCCCCAGGGCCTTTTACGTAGTAGCCACCCAAATTTTACCTCTTCAAGTCAGCAAGCCCAGCGCCATCGCCCGAGCGAATCCCGAGATGGTGGCTCTATCAGGACCGCTGGCTGAGAAGGAAACCCTCACGACTTGTCGGAGGTCTCGGGCAGGTGACTCGCCATATGTGGGTCGATCCTTTTGGGGAAGAGGGGCTTGCCAGTTGGGGGAAGTACGGGGAAGTACGTTGAGCCCCGATATAACGATAACGAAAAAGTACCAAAACCCCATCGTTATATCGGAATATCGTTTTATCGGATGTAACGTTATCGAATTTTATACGGGGTTTCAGAAAATGAGGCCCAAAATTATCGTCGAGGTGAAAATATCGTCTTATGGCGAATCTTTATATCGGGGTTCGACTGTACCAGGCGAGTTAGGTACCGAGTTCTATTCCGCTACCGTAGCTGCCTCACCACCGATGCCGGGGGGACGGCCTAGTCGGACGGACGGAGCTGGACAACAAAGAGGACAAAGGATGTGAGAGACCAGGCAATATAATGACTAATGTCGCGTTTATCTCACAGGCCGAGAGCGGGCAGATACAGGTGGCTGCTCAGTGCTCTGGCCTCTTGTTCTAGAGCCTTCTGAGAACGGCGTGAAGGCAGATGAATCAGTACTCGTGGTCGATCCACTGTGCTGCTGCGATCGCTGCTGCTTGTCTGCCGTTATTAGGTGGTGTCACTGCGCCCCCGCCTTCGCCTCTAGCCACCCCCGTTTGTCATCGGTCACTCGGCACTACATAAACCATCTCCTCTCGCCACTCCCACCTTCCTATTCCTTTCTCCCCCTCATACCCGCTCTCTGCATCTCTCGCCACACCTAATTAATACCATCCGCCGCCCTGAATTTTACCATAATACCAGAAACACAACGCAGCGATATCCAGATCGAAGTAGCCATGCAGATCTTCGTTAAAACCCTCACCGGCAAGACCATCACTCTCGAGGTCGAGTCGTCTGACACCATCGACAATGTCAAGTCCAAGATTCAGGACAAGGAGGGAATTCCTCCTGACCAGCAGCGATTGATCTTCGCTGGGAAACAGCTCGAGGACGGACGCACTCTTTCTGACTACAACATTCAGAAGGAGTCGACTCTCCATCTTGTTCTCCGCCTTCGCGGCGGCATGCAAATCTGTAAGCATTTATCTTTCCTTTGCGAGGCGCCGAACTTTGCCACTGACAACCTGGACAGTCGTAAAAACCTTGACCGGAAAGACCATCACCCTCGAGGTTGAGTCGTCAGATACCATCGACAATGTCAAGTCCAAAATTCAGGACAAGGAAGGCATCCCCCCTGACCAGCAGCGATTGATCTTTGCTGGCAAGCAGCTTGAGGATGGTCGGACCCTCTCCGACTACAACATTCAGAAGGAGTCGACGCTTCATTTGGTTCTGCGTCTTCGTGGTGGTATGCAAATTTTCGTCAAGACGTTGACGGGCAAAACAATCACGTTGGAAGTCGAGTCGTCAGACACCATCGATAATGTTAAATCCAAGATTCAGGACAAAGAAGGCATCCCCCCTGACCAGCAGCGATTGATTTTTGCTGGTAAGCAGCTTGAGGATGGACGAACTCTTTCCGACTACAATATTCAGAAGGAGTCAACGCTGCATTTGGTGCTGCGTCTTCGCGGTGGCATGCAGATCTTCGTCAAGACCTTGACGGGCAAAACCATCACATTGGAAGTCGAGTCTTCAGACACTATCGACAACGTAAAGTCAAAGATTCAGGACAAGGAAGGCATCCCTCCCGACCAACAGCGACTCATTTTTGCTGGTAAGCAGCTCGAGGATGGACGAACCCTGTCGGATTACAATATTCAGAAGGAGTCGACGTTGCATTTGGTGCTGCGTCTGCGCGGTGGTATGCAAATTTTCGTCAAGACTTTGACGGGCAAGACAATCACGTTGGAAGTTGAGTCGTCAGACACAATTGACAATGTCAAATCCAAGATTCAAGACAAGGAGGGTATTCCCCCGGATCAACAGCGTCTCATTTTCGCCGGAAAGCAATTGGAGGATGGTCGCACACTAAGCGATTATAACATTCAAAAGGAAAGCACGCTGCATCTTGTGTTGCGTCTGCGTGGCGGCCAATAGGCTTCGTCGAGTAGGAGCAGAGCGGCGCGAGTCACATAATTATAGTAATCATAACAGTTGATGAACGCGCTAGATTAAGTTGGGCCTGTATGCAGGGCATACATGAGCACGAATACAAATACTATGCGACGTCATGTGTTGTCTTCTTCTCTTTCTTTGTCTGTGAATCTCTCGCCGTGAAAAGGTAATGTGCACAGACAGTACAGTCGCCAAGTAGGTACCTTCGTAGGTACTGCGCGTCACATGCGCCATGTCGTTGGCCGCGGCCCAGCCACACGAAAACGCCCAAACACCGTACTTCCACCTTCTCATCTTGATCACCATCTACATACGACCACAGCCGCAAGCGTACACACAGCTCACAATGAGGGGCAGTCATGACTTGCTGAACCACACATTGACGCATCGGAAATGTCGGACTTCACCGTGTATTCCTTAGACTAGCAGCTGCCGTTGTGCGACAAGCACCAGACTCGAGCTCTTGCAACAGGCCACTCAAGTGGCGATGCCTTATCTGTACCATCTTACATTCGAATTATACCCTACCTCGAACCCGACACTGGCCCCGTCGGGATGCGCTGATAATACTGGTGACATTGTTGACACGGGCGGCAAGATATGGCTACCTCGGCCCGGAACGAGCATTTTTCACGACCTACCTGCGTCCCATTCTCGTCCCGATCACCCAGTCCACCGCTCCGTATCTTGGGCCGATCACTCGCACGCTTTGCCAATATCCAACGATCTGCCGCGACACTTCTCGGCAAAAGGATCTTCTGAGCAACGAGGGGTGGTCTGCCGCGGGGACTTCCAAGCTCCGCCCATCACACCGAATCAAAGACCCGAATCCTCGTCTGAACAGACGCGCCACAACCGAGCGAATACTTTCACGCCCCCCGAGATCCCCTCGTCGCGTACTGCCCTGCGTCCTGAAGCTGCCATCCGGGACTGGCGCTTCGGCCGCGTGAGCATCCAGGCCGTCGATCCAGCCGCTGCGATCCGAAACGCGCCCACCGACATGTCTGGAGAGTCCAGCCGCGCAGGCCCCTCGGCGGCGCCCAGCCTCGGTCCTTCCTTTGGTGGTGCAGGCACAGCTACGAAAGCTGAGCTAGTGATCCTCGAGAGTAAAGCCACAGAAGTAGGATGGGGCATCGTGCACTTCTACCGTGAAAGTGAGGAAGAACAGAGGGCTGTTGTGGGAGGGGCTGAGAAATACACCCAAGAGCAAGACATGGCGTCGTCGCCGGAGGAGTGCAAGACACTATGTATTCCTGCGGTGCCGGCGTATATGTCGCCGAGTGATTTTTTGGGGTTTGTAGGGGATGGATGGAGGGAGGAGCTCAGCCATTGTAGGTTGGTTATGACGTCGAGAATGAATCGGTATTTGGCTTTGCTGAATTTTTGGGAGAGTAATGTGGCGAGGAAGTGGAAGAGGGAGTTTGATGGGAAAGTGTTTAACTCTGTGGAGGTATGTTTTATGCCTCCCTTTTGCTATCCGCCCCCCGTTTGCTTTATTTCATGCCGCACAATGAGGGCATCTCAGAAGCGGGATATATTCTAATTTTGTGATTCGTAGCCGCAATTGTGCCACGTTGTATTCGTCAAGTCCATCACATTTGAGACGCCTACGCGGAATCACGACGGACTGGACCAGCCGAGCTCCCTCCAGTCGACATCATTCTCAACAGTGTCAAACAGTCTGCGACCATTCCCACCTCCCACCCGGAACCTGATCGAGCTGCCAACATGCCCCGTATGTCTAGAGCGAATGGACGAGACCAACGGCCTCATGACGGTGCCCTGCTCTCACGTCTTCCACTGCACATGTCTACAGAACTGGCGAGGCGCCGGCTGTCCAGTCTGCCGCTTCACCAACACCTGGAACCCCGAGACCTCCAAGCAAGACGACCCCAACAACCCATACTCACAGCCCTTTGGATCCTCCATCTCCAACCTCTGCAGCGTATGCGACTGCGCAGACGACCTCTGGATCTGCCTCATCTGCGGCACCGTCGGCTGCGGCCGCTACAAAGGCGGCCACGCAAAAGACCACTGGAAAGACACAGCCCACAGCTTTGCCCTCGAGCTAGAAACACAATACGTATGGGACTACGCCGGCGACATGTGGGTACACCGCCTCATACGCGATAAAGGCGACGGAAAAGTCGTCGAACTCCCCGGCCGCGGCACCAGCCACGTCGCCTCCCCGACCAGCGAGGACGTCGTCCCGCGAGCAAAGCTCGATAACATTGGCCTCGAATACACACACCTCATTACCAGCCAGCTTGAAACCCAGCGAGCCTACTACGAAGATCTTATTAATAAAGCCGTCGACAAGGCCGCCCGGGCGGCTTCCTCTGCGGAACTCACTGCCGCGGCGTCCTCCAGCACAAGACACCAGCTGAATGACCTGGAGGAGAAATTCCGGGTTCTGACCAGCGAGACGGTTCCGCATCTGGAGAAGGATCTGGAGAGGGCGCGCAGAAAGGCCGCTAGGGCGGAGACGCTGGCTCGGGATATGAGTAAGGCATTCCAGGAGGAGAAGAGGCTGAATGAGGGGCTTTTGAAGCGGATAGAGCATTTGGGGGGGGAGAGGGAGGCGATGGTGAAGAGCTTTGCGGAGCTGAAAGCCCAGAATGAGGATCTTAATGAGACGAATCGGGATTTGAGTATGTTTATCTCGGGGCAGGAGAAGTTGAGGGAGTTGGAGAGGGAGGGGAGGGTTGAGGGGGGGGAGTTGGAAGGGGGGAGTTTGAGTGTCGGGGAGGGGAAGGGGGGTGGGAGTGGAGAGGTTAAGAAGAAGGGGAGGAGGAAGAAATAATATAAATGATGCTTTTGTTTAGGGAGCTTTTCTTGAGCTCGTGTTGTTGTTTTTGGCTGGGTGTGAGGACAGCATTTGAAGGATGAGGCAGCGTTTGTGTTGGGTGTTTGCATTTAGCAAGGGGGAGAAAACGATGGGATTTTCTCTTTTATACACATCATTATTCAGTACGATAGATATGCTTAGGCAGACGTGACATGAAGGATAGTAACTCTACTTCTTTGCTGATCAGTGATTCCTACTCTAGAGACTTGAACGTATAAGCTGAACTCTAGAGCACAGGCTCACAGCCTATCGGGTGCGTCATGAAGATAGGACTTCTTTCTATTTACTTACCCATTTACACATCAGACTTCAATTACACTAGATTGAAAGTACTTAATTTTACACACACTTACTACTCTGTACTTGTTGTTATTAAGTAAGCTTAGACGAGGCGATGTCGGCCACCTAACATACTATATAGTACATTGCCTCTCGTCCATATAGGACCCCCAATCCAGGGACGAAAACTCATATCATCTCTAGAGTAGATCCTTCGGGTCACTTATAGGGCACTGGAAAGGTCCACTGCGATGCCATGCACGTCCCAACAGCGATGGTCTTGACTGGTCGAGACGGTAGCTACGATAGGATGTGTGGAATAGCCTTAGCCCTGAGTGAACCAAACCGTAGTAGGCCGCCCCCCCCCAAGACGAGGCCGGCGTCGTGATGATCCAATACCTGTTCTTTTGTCGAAGAGCGTCAAGAGTGCGTTGCTTCCGCCTGGGCAAGGCGGTGTACCACCTCTCACACGCCCTCTAGTCTAGTCATGCCGCAAAAGAACGAAGCAGCTATGTGAATAAGTACCTCTTTTTATGGGGTCCGGCACGCAGTCCTTAGGGTGCGATCAATTAGCAATCTTCTTCCTCGAGCGGGTGACGGCAGCTCTAACGAGGCCTCTCGCAGCAGGGTCAAGATCCATCATCGTTGCACTCTTCCGCGTCCTGACTCCTTCGGCACTGATGTGACATCACGGAGGCGCGGCGGCATAGTGTTTTTAAATCGAAGTCACCTTTTGGGCGGTTTGTCGACACCACCTCCGTAGCCTGATGTCTTCCATTAATTATCAATCTGTTGTAAGTTATTTGTTGTTGGGACATAACGGTGTCGGATACACTTTGTAGTTGAGTACTGCTTGGTGCACTTAAGCCCAGTCCTTGATCGTCAACGACCATTTGTTCATTGAGCGTATAGCTCTGGAGTAAAATAAGGCTAAGTTTGCTACCCAGTCATGACACCTTGGTCTTCTTTTATTCTTCGTCTTAGAAACGCGATCCGGCCCGATGCTTTCTATTTTCTGGTCGTCCTTGCCAGCATCCACTGCTAGCCCAGCTTTCTTGGCCATTTCCATCAAGTGGTTGACGCTCGAGGGGAATTCTTGGGCGAATACGTTCTCTTTCATCACGCCGTTAAGGAAGGCACTGCATGAACCAAAACGTTGGCAGCTTTTCCTCTAACGGCTCAGGATATGCTGCCACCGCTTTCTTCCAGGTTTCAATGAACGACTGCAGAGACTTATTCTTGCCCTGCCTTAGGTTGTGGAGCGTCCCCATTGCTTCTAAGCGGCGAATGTTGACATCCATACCCCCTTTCCTCGCTCATTGCGTAAAACCCTCACAGCTGTACGCAGGAGCGCACGAGGTACGAGGTACGTGGTCGGGATGGTTATTACGATTGATGACGATCGCAGGTATGTGGAGGCATCCTGTCAGGAAGATGAGGATGGCAAATCATGGCATCAAAGCAAGGCACTGTGGATGTTATACTCATGAGTCATACCTGCCGTACCTACCGTTCTGATATAGGGTCAGTATTGGGTCAAGAGGTCTGCTTTGTTACTGTTGGGAAATAGGTGCCGCGCTTATTACAACAGGTAGTTAGACCGCAATGTTGAAGAGTTGCGTAGATTCGCGTGGGGTACAGAGTACATAAGTGAGTGACAAAGTGACAAGTTCTCCCCGCGTGTCTTGGGCCGGGCTCGTGGCAGCTCTGAGCTGCCCCAACTTCCAAGTTCCAAGTTCCAACTCAGGTACTCCGTAGACTAGACTACATACGTACTTCTAAGCAGCTTGTGGAGCCCCACTCCGGGACCCTTTGGTTCCGAAGTTGGTCTGAAGTTCTGAACCGCCTCCGAACTTGAGTCCAAAGTCCCACCAGAGCTCGACAATTTGTGTGCGAGCCTTTGCATGTCGCCGCCATTAACACCCTTTTTTTTCCCTTTTCTTTCTGCTCCGGCCCTCAACACACAACCGCAACACCATTCCTCACCACCGTCTCATCCCTTGTGTCCTGCCAAGATTCTCCACACCTCGCCAAGCCGATTCTCCTCCACCTTGTCTCACCTGTTGACTTTTGTTCCTGTTCTTGCGACTGTTTGGGCACCCACGCCACGAGAATTGCCTTCATGTGAAGCGGATGCGCGACGTCGACTGCGAAACACCGATAGGAAGCCATGGCGTCCCACGCGCGCAAAGATGGCGAAAGGGACGAGTGTGCAGCGGCCGACGTGGACCAGGCAGCAAAGGAGCTCTACCCCATGATCAATTGGAAGTATGATCTGTTCCTCTATCTCATGGGGAACCTGGTCGATTTATTCTTCCGCGAGGTCGTGCCCCGAGGATCATGGAAGGTGCCGACATCTGGACCCGTGCTGTTTGTAGCGGCGCCGCACGCAAACCAGGTGAGATTGATTCTATTGCGCTACTTTCTGCTCTCTGTGCAAGGGACGTGCTGCTGACTTGACCTTGGTTTCCCATAGTTTGTCGACGGCCTCATTCTTCAGCGGACGCTTCGACAAGAAGCCGGTCGCCGTGTGTCGCTTCTCATTGCTCAAAAATCCATCCACGGCTTCATTGGATGGGCCTCCCGCCAAGTCAGCTCGGTGCCAGTTGGCCGAGCCCAGGACGTCACGAAACCAGCCCCAGGCACAATCTATCTCCCCGATCCCGTCCACGACCCGACCTTGGTTCGAGGCATTGGGACCAACTTTGGCACCGAGCCCGGCCAGACCCATGGCATCATCTTTTTGCCGCCGGGCAAGGACAGCGCGTCAGTGAGCAACGATATTGCCGAAATCATCGGGCCCCAAGAGATCCGCCTGAAGCGGGCCTTTAAAGGGAAGCTGGCCATGCTGCAGCTGACGGGCCGAGACGACATCGACGAGAACGGCAAATTCACCAATAGCCAAGTCAAGGGCTCGGCTCCCGGATTCCAGGGCACCACGTTCAAGGCGGCGCCCAACATCGACCAGACCAAAGTATACAAGGCCGTCTTCTCCAGACTCCTCAATGGCGGATGCGTGGGAATTTTCCCCGAGGGGGGCAGTCATGACCGCACCGAGCTTCTCCCCATCAAGGCTGGAGTGGCCATTATGGCGCTGGGCGCGCTTGAGAAGGCCCCGGAATGTGGTCTCAAGATCGTGCCAGTGGGTATGAACTACTTCCACGCCCACAAGTTTCGGAGCCGTGCCGTGGTCGAGTTTGGCACTCCGTTTGAAATTCCCCCTCACCTGGTCGAAGCGTACTGCAACAACCGGCGGAGAGAGGCCATCGGGGCCGTCATTGACACGGTATACGACGCCTTGAGCGCTGTCACCGTGTCCACGCCCAACTACGATACTCTGATGGTGATCCAGGCCGCTCGACGGCTGTACAACCCCACCGGTAAGAAGCTGCCGCTGCCCGTCGTCGTTGAGCTCAACAGGAGACTCGCACAGGGCTACGAGCGGTACAAGGACGATAAGCGCATCACGTCTCTGTCGGCGTCGGTCAAAAAATACAACTCCCAACTGCGCTACCTCAACCTCAAGGACCACCAGGTGCAATATGCGAAGCTGTCCATCTTCAAAGTCCTCTTTCTCTTTGTCTGCCGCTCGCTGAAGCTGGCTTTCCTGTTCCTGTGCACGGTGCCAGGCCTTCTCTTATTCGCGCCCGTATTTGTGGCCACCAAAATGATCAGCATCCAAAAGGCCAAGACGGCGCTTGCCGGCTCTACGGTCAAAGTTCGCGGCCGCGACGTCATGGCCACATGGAAGATCCTGGTGGCTATGGTCCTGGCCCCGACCGTCTACCACATTTACTCCATCATTTTCGTCTTCAAGGTGTGGCAAGACCGGCTATGGGGTTACGTACCGTTGTGGGTGCCCCTCTGGCTAGCCTATATTGCGATCTGGCCAGCCATGATTGGCATCACCTTTGCGGCTCTACGATTCGGTGAGGTCGGCATGGATATCTTCAAGTCCCTGCGGCCTCTTGTGTTGTGCGTGGTGCCTACCTCGGACTTCAATATTCATACGCTGCGGCTCGCACGCGCAGGGCTCAGCGCGCAAGTAACAGACTTAATCAACACGCTCGGGCCGGAGATGTTCCCCGACTTTGACAAGACGCGACTGGTGCCGGACACATCGAGGGTAGTGGAAGGCGGCGGCCTTACGGCGGAACAGACATCGCGGTCTACGTCGTCGTCGTCGCAGCACAAGCGCAAGGACAGCGATCAGTCTACCACGGGTCCCGACACGCCATCGGTGCGCTCACGCTCGCCGCGCAACACGATGCAGTCCAGCCGGGCTCTGCCGCGCAACGACTCATTCAGCAACATTGGCCACGTGGGCATCTTTTCCACGCGACCGCCCTCGCGCTCGAGAAGTCGTTCGCGATCTGGCAGCGCGGGCGGAGGTTTCGGCTCGAGCGGCTTCCCCATTAGCGGCTTCACCACTCTGGACTCTACTGAGGGTTTCAACGAGGCGAGCAGGAAGATTCGACAAGCCATGAAGGATAGACGGCGGCGGTCGGATAAGCTCAAGGAGGCGACGGGTGGGGACGACGACGCGGACGATAGTGAGGAGGAGGTCTACGATGAGGCACGGAAAAAGAGGCTCTGAGGTGAGGAGCGGAACGAAGCCGAGGGGAATTGATTTTGGGTTTTACGAGCGACGAGTCCTGATGGTACTTGAATATCGAGAGAGAGGTTTCGTGTATTTCGTCTACGTGTGTACGTGTATACGGGTTTAACGGATTTACGGGTTTATGGGCTGGCAATGTGGATTCGTGTATCTTTACGTGGGTGACGCACTGGCGATGAGTTTTTTTATTCGTTCGACCTTTCCCACCGTCATGCGCATTACATTAAATTACATATACATAGCGGTATGACTTGACTTGAGTTAACCTAATTGATTGGGGAACATGAGAGGAGTTTCAAGATGTGACTTACTCCATCCACGCTTGGGGGGCGTTGCTGACAAGTGCTCGGAGGTAGGCGGACCTACGGAGAAACAAGAGCACGTCGGATACATAGTACGGATCTGAGCGGGCCCCTTTTTGGGGATTGTGTCGTAGTTTTGCATGACTGTATATACTTTTTATACTCTGTAGATTCATGATGTACGCTACATGTGTATGTATACGGATTCACACCATTCTCTTTGCTTTGGCAGTGTCAGGTCTACTCCGTAGTCGTGCGTCATCTCTTCGGTCTTGGTCCCGGATCCGACAGGGTACATATGTATGATGCATACAGAGTACGTGATATCGCCGCCCCGCTTCTCTCCCTCCCCATGTAAGCCCAAGGTACCTACATACCTACCACCTACCTATGTACCTGGCAATCAAGCACAGCACTGACTCTCTGTCTCAACTTTCAAGTCATCTCTTTCTCTCCTGTCGTGGTTCGTTGTCTCTGTCGTGTCTTTCCATTTCATTCTATTTTATTCCTTTTCTTCTACTCCCTTTTCCAGCATCTTTCTAGAATCACCCTTCTTCTCGCCATGCCGCCCCCAACAGCTACCACAGAAGCACCACTCCCCCGCATGCCCGCCAAGCAAAAGATAGCCGTGTCCCTCAAATCCCTAGTCTCGTCAGTCCTCGGCGACAACAGCAAGCACAGTAGCAGCAGCAGCAGCAGCAGCAGCGGCAGCTCCAGCAAAACAGCCTCCACATGCACAGACTTATTCCCCAAGACAGACCCCTCCGCAGATGGCGACGCCTGCCTCCACGACTGCGATGGCTGCTCGGTCCGCTACCCGCGGGGCTTCTCCATTGACGAAGCGGACGTCCTGTACGGACAAGTCAAGGGCTGGAGCACACACCTCGTCATTGGCACCGGCAAGACAGACTGGAAGCGGGATGTAGCCGACGAGAAGGGCAGTGTAATGGAGGCCATTGCGCGGGCCAAGGGCTTGCCCACCAATGGACGGTTAATGGTCTCTGCGTCGAATATGCCCGCCGGTGACGACGAGGACGAGGACGAGGACGACGAAGACCATGATGGGCATGATAAGAGCAAGAGTCACAAGAACAAGAACGTGTACTCGAAGCCCACGACGGTGCTCCTCCTCCCAGCCCTCACACTAGTACAGGGCGTGCACCCGCGCAACGTGGAGGCTTTCCTACGCGATATAGTCAGTTCTGCGCCAACGACTGCATCGCCGCTTGCACTGCCCGAGAAGATCCCTGCGTCGCTCCCTCTCGGGTTGCGCATGGCGCGCTGTCCGCATGATGCGGTGGTGCTTCTGTGTAGTCAGCGCTCGCGGGATGCTCGGTGTGGACAGAGCGCGCCGCTGCTGCGCAAGGAGTTGGAGAGGCATTTGCGTCCGTTGGGCTTGCATCGCGACTTGCATGATGAGAGGCCGGGCGGGGTGGCTATTTACCTGATTAGCCATGTTGGGGGGCACAAGTACGCGGCGAATATGATTATTTATCGGCGGCATAATGCGTTTGCTGCGCTGCAGGGCTTGGAGGCTGGTTTGGATGCGCCGGAGCGGGATTCTGGGCTGGGAGAGGATGCTGCTGATGCTGCTGATGCTGCTGATGCTGTTGATGCTGATGTTGGTGCTGGGCAGTGTATTTGGCTGGCGAGGGTGCGGCCGGAGCATTGTGAGAATCTGGTGCGGTATACGATTCTGAGGGGAAAGTTGGTGAAGCCGGAGAATCAGTTGCGGGGGGGGTTTGATCGGGCGAAGGGGTTGGTAAGCTGGTGATAGTGTGTGCTTTACTGTATGTACTGTACTTGTGCGCTCGTCCATAGTCATAGATACTTGTGCTTCTGGCTCAAGGGGCATCCGAAGAGGAAGCGTCTGAAGTAGGACATAGGTGAAGAGACCGCACTGCTTCTGAACTAGAGACTAGATGCAGATGTTTGAGAGTTGGCTCCATGGGTAGCGTCATCCAACGCATCCTGCGCATTTCCTGACTATCATGACATGAATAGACGATCCTGTCTGGACACGGCGCGCAGGAGGAGATGGCATTAAGACGAAGCGGAAATGCACGGAGAACGATCAACGATGGGTGATAGGGTCGAGGCCGCACGAGCTTCAGGCGAGGTCATCACTCATTCATGTTGATTATACACAGAGCCAAAGCAAAATTCAAGAATAGACCTAATCGCTTATAATGCTGTCCCATGTCTTTTCCTTCCTCTTCCAGGATATTGCCATTAGTCCCTCTCTCATCGCGTGTAGAATCGTATCTTTGTACTTTTCTAAACGAGGATAACCCTTCTATCCGTCCACCCTTTTGTATATCATTATGGTCCTTGGTCCTGCTCATTTGGTCATCCATAGTCATCCAATTGGTCATATAATTGCTCATCGCTTTGGTCATTCATTTGGCCATTCATTTGGCCATCCATTTCCCGTCCAAGCTCATCCATTCGATCGTCCAAGCTCGTCCATTGCTCAGCCAAGCTCATCCAATTGTTCCTCCGGTTCCTCGGAGCTCATTCGTTTGCTCGTCCAGGTTCGTTCACCGCCCAGCAAGATCATCAGTTACTCATTCAAGCTCGCCCAGTTGCTCAGCCAAGCCCATCCATCATTTCATCCAAGCTCATCGGTTCATCCATCACATCCCATCCCCTCGTCAGGCCGGCTCAGTCCTCGTGTCCGCACTGCTACTGCTCTCCCCCGACTCCGTCAAATCCCGCTTCGCAACACGAACCAGCCGATAGATTCCAAACGTCACCGCTGCGAGCAACAAGAACAGCACAATGACGATAATAGCGATGACGTGGTTTTGTTGCACCATCTTGAGCGTTTTCTGTCTTCTTCGTGTTTTGTATCTTCAAGCTGGTGCTCAGTAGAATGGAAACCGCGCGGAGCAAATCGTCGTAAGTATTTCTCGTTGTTAAATTTCGGGAAGTTGTGTCGAGCTAGGTATGTCTTGGCCGTTGTCGTATCGTGCCGTATATATGAATATGAACACGATTATCAAGATAATGTGTCGTCCACGCGTCTCTGTCGCTCTGGTCCAAAGGCCTCCCACGCAAGAAAGAAACCTGCAAAGCCAACTCAATCAATTGTAGCACCAAATGCAGCGAATGGCCAAACAACCACAGCAGCGCAAAACGTAATTCTCGGCCTAGAGCCCCGGACCCAGATCGTGAACGGGAAGATGGCCACGCGAAAGAGCAAAAAATGGAGCCAAAACTTGTTTGAAAGCCCCGAACAGGTACATAAATCTTGTTTCAAAAGAAAATGGTCCAAAAAAAAAAGTTACAAGACAGTGACTGGAATGGGGAGGGTAGAGTTTGTGAGGGGGGAAGACCAGGCACATTGCAAGTATGTAAGGCGAACCGCTGATTATAGCTGGTTGTCCGGCCACCGGGATTGCTCAATGTCAACAAAATGGCGTGGCTGGTTTGGACGGCCTGGCGTAATTGCCGCACCGTTACGGAGTACGATACGATTGGCCACTGGAGGTAACTACTGGAGGTAACTACTGGAGGCGGCAAGCGTGGCATTTGTGGGGCGTGGCTTTCCCAACCTCCCGTCTCGTCCTGTCTTGTCTCGTCTCTAAATAAAACTAGTACTGGGCAGCCTAGGTCAGCTCAGCTAGTGTATTTAATAATAATAATAAAACTAGTCACACGCCAACGACGCGCCGCGCAACGCGACATGCCGATAGGTATGTATACGGATACATAATAACTGTGCAGCCATTGCGGCAATCATGCCCGATTTGGCTGTCCTGGCTCATCATTCGGACTGCGACAACTTGCGACTGCGCCCCTCGACGGCCATTAAGAGACAGATTGCCAAAACATTGGAGAAAAATAGACCCTACCAAGCAAAAAGGCACGGCCCCATGCATGACATACATAGCACCTAGAAGAGCATGACATCGTGGATCCTTCAGTTTGCAAGGCCTGTCTGTTCATCATCTCCCAAAGACTATCACCGAGCCATCAGGATCAAATTGCTTCGCATTATACCCCCACTTCAATTCGCTCAGTCTACACAAAAGCCCGCGCTCCGTCTCCTAGACATGGCTAGGTAGCTGAACCAGAAGGGGGGACGAGCAACGAGGAACAAGAAAATGGGGCATGAAGATGACGGCACTGAAAAAAAAGCAGGTACATAGGTAGATAAAACAAAGAACTTGCTGAAATACGAGAGGGAACTTGAATCTATTTTCTTCAATACACATCCTCATCCTCCCTCTCCTCCTCCACTTCGATCAGGTATCCTCCGTGATGATCTTCACATGCCTCTCATAGAACTGCAGCATCTGGGCACCCGTCAGCAAAAGGGTTCTGTATGCCACACCGAATATAGCATCACCAGACGAAAGCACAGGGGACAGGGAGGGAAAAACTCACCTTTTGTGGACATTTCTTATAAATTACAGATGTATCATGCTTAGTCTTCTTGCCATTCTTCCAAACCAGATACACGACCAGCCGCCCGCTGCCCTGATCCTCACACGCATCAATCGCCTCAATCTCCTCCTCCCAGGACCCAGCCGGAGGGGTCCATGGCTTTGGTGCCGACGCGGGAGGCGTCGAGTGCGCGGGGTGTTGCGTGGTTTCCCCCCGTGAGCGTTTTGTTGAACTGCTGCTAGCAGCTGTGTTGGATGCTTGTCGCCGCCTCTTCTTGACCCGGGATGCCTTTTCTGTTTGTTCAAAGATGCTGTCTCGTCCACCGATATGGTTGAAGTATTCGTCGAGGATTTCGCGCGCCGATTCTCTGTTTGTTTGATTTTGCGGATGGTCAGCATCGTGGTATGTATTTTGGTCTTTGTACTTTTGGATGCGCGACGAACTCACTCGAGATTTGCCTCTGGTTCCCAGGTTAGATCCTTTTTGGATTCATATCCTTCCCATTTCACCTGGAACTTGAGTGATCCCTGTGCGCATCATCACGTTAGCTCAATGATGTCTGGTGTTGACTTTGACGGGCCGGGTCGGTGGGTAGACCTACGTCCTCATCAATCATATGGTTCCTGATAGCCTCGACGATGAACCTAGATTGCACCGTCAGCCGCAAGTCTCGGGGATATGGACGCGATACTGACACCATAAATTCTGTACATACTCGTCTTCACTCAAGTCTTCGTCGTCGTAAACTACTTCTTCTTCTTCCTCTTCTTCTTCGTCCTCACTGCCATTGCTTTGAGTGATCTTGTTGTGGCGTCGGGGTACGGGTTCATACGCGAACTCGACGTCCGCGCCGTCGCCAGAAACGGAGGCTGATATTTCAGAACGCGCATAAGTCGCAAGTTCGACGTCGGAAGCTTCTTCGTCGCTCAGAGCTGGAGGGAACAATTGTCAGACTGCGCGCTGTCTGTGTCTGCCATGTGGGCGCTGTTTGCTTGTATTTTCCGTCATGCGGATAGTGGAGTCACTGAAAGCCTTGCGGCGCCACCGTACGTACCTGGAGGCATGTCGGCTGAGGCTGTTGCTTTCTGATATGTTGACGGAACCGGGCAGATTGCCGACGCGGCAGAGTAGGCAATGTTGCGAATGTGTTGCCAAGAACCGCGGTTGATGAAGCTGTTATGTCGGGGAATTAAATTGGGCCGCGCGCGCGTAACTGGTGTGGAGAAGCGTGCCAAACCATGGGAAGATACCTCCTACATAGCCACCACATGTGGCTAGGTACACCTAATGTTAGCAGATGGAGCCCTTACGTATGAGGTACGGAGTACTCCGTATTGTTAGGTACCTAGTGCTTCGTGAATGCTTTGTATCCAGCAAAGGTATGTTCAGCACTTCGTCCCTGGCATTCCGCGCATCGAGAATTTCACACACCACACCAATAGTGCCGTTTCCAGAGCTTATCCTTCACGACGAACAAGTCTGCAGCAAGCCGACAGACTTCCCGCGGTCCAAGGAGTATGGTGTCGATCCTCCCTCTCCGGCACCGGCCGCCGCCCCACAAGCCGATGAAGCGGTCGCAAAGGGAAAAGTCAAAAGAGACGGGTGCAGAAATCTTCACCACAGTCGACGCCACCATGCTTTCACCTGCTGCAAGCCTGAAACGCATCGCGATAGGAAAGTACGCTGCGCACGCTAGCACAGGTCCCAAGAGCAGAAATGTCGAGCTGGACAGATGAATTATGTAGTTACATACCCAGACCGGTCGCCGATCCGCACGCGCTTTTCTACACAACCACCCAACTGCCGTGGCTAAGGTAGGTACGGCAGCCTACTTTGTGAAGCGGCTGCTAGAATCAGGAGTTTGCGCGCTGGGCCCAGATTGATGAGGCTACGCATCTACTTCCGTTTGACCTAGGCGCCGCTATCGAATACATAGCGAAGATAACAGGCAAGAAGCTGACACTGGCTACATTCATGAAAAGGCCAGGCCCTGCAGGGCAACGGATAGCGTCAACTCTGCAGACTCATCGGCTACTGTCGTCGACCCTGCTGATACGCTGAGCCAGCATTCTGACCTGATCGAACCTTCTACATACATACGTCGAGGTCTGGCCGTCTGGAATAGCGGGGATGCGCTGATCAAGACGGACGCGGGTATAACCCTAATTAGACTCGCCCTTTGGACTCGCCCTTTGGGACGAGGCTATGATGCAGACCAGACATACGCAGAATTTGCCATGTATGTAGCGTTTATACGAAGACGGACGACTTACTGCTGGAACATGAGAAGGAACTTACGGAGTCGGAATACATATATTCCTATGTACGACGGTAGGCCACACGGTAGCAGCCAGCCCTTAGATCAATCCTTTGATAAAGGGAACCGACGTCTCGATAATCGGCGAGGGACCGGGACAACAAAATCAAAACCAAGATGGCCTCAAATCGTGATGAGCCCAATACGAGAGTAGGTTGGCTTCAGTACTCTCTCGCTCACCGACCCCATATAATGTGCTTGGCCCGGTTGGAGCGTATGAAGGTCTTAACATGTGATGTGTACATACAGCCATGTTCATTCAACACGCGGAAGAGCAATATAAGCCCACATATCAAGGCTGAATGTTCGATGTGGATAGAGACAAGCATGCTCGTGCGTGACCATCTGTGGTGGGAATTGGAATATCTCAGCTCCTTGTGGCAGTACAGTACATGACCTGCTCATGCATCCACACCCCGAGGCGAACAGACCGTCAAGATGAGCGGCCCGCCTGTCTATCGCCATAGGGACACTAAGGCTCTCAGACACGCTGCTGTTCAAAAAGAGAATCAGGCCATAAAGACCATGCGTGAGACGACTAACCATGGTCGCCCCCCGAAACCTGTACGTCGGAAGTAGGCATGGGATTGGTGTTTCTTGACATGTTTCTAGCGTCACTGCATGTTGCACCGCAACGACCCGACGGAAAAGCGTCAAGTAAAATCGTGGCCTTATGATATTGGCGCACATGGCCCGTTGCCCGCGAAAGAGGGCTGTGTTACTGGACGATGTGTACTTTGTAGTGATGGTCATTATCTTTCCGTCAGAGCTCGTGTTTGTGATGGGCCAACGCCGCATGGCTTTCAAAATTGCTCCGAGCCAACGTTGCATCGCCGCCTACGGAGGAGTAAGTGAGGCATTTTGCCATCAGATATCCGGACTTGATGCCCAAACAAATGGATACTCATGCAGCATGCTTTACGGAGTAGGGACGCCAATGTGATTACTTAACGTAGTAGTCAGGCGCTGCTTCAACAAGCTACCCATACGAGAGAGATATTTGACGGCACATAGCTAAGTAAATACATACTTTGACCTGTGAAGAAAGGGATGAGAAGAGTCGTTGGCCACAGCCATACGGACTACCTACTCTGCAAATTGAAAATATGGAGATTCGGGTTCGACTTTCCCTCGATGACTTTTGGCCTGAGAGCCATGCATGTCTATAAGTACATGCATTAGTCGCATGACTTAGCCGGAGTCCATCCCTGCGAGCTCCTCGTAAACATGACCACCGTCTCGATGCCGTGCAGAGAATGTTGCAGAGCATCGAAGATACACGATGGCCAAATCGACAAGGAGAGCGCGGTGGGTACAGTATCTGCCGAGGCCAGATACCGCGTCCACGAATTGCACAGCCCGAAATCAGCGAACTATGGCCAGATATGTACTCCTATACCGGCCGTACGTACTGTTGAACCTATCCCTAGGGCAGTTTATCCCCCTTACGGCCGATAGCGGGCAATAGTATCTCGTGGAGGACAACGAAAGAGTACATATGTACTGGGATGAGGCTAGAGTAAAGCGCTACCGCTGTCCGTTTGACATTGTCCAAAGCCATGTTGCATTTTTGACCCTTGAAGTTGTAGCAACCACAGTTTGGGGCCAGGTTGATGAAAGAAGCTTTTGCTGAGAATTTGAATTCATGGATATGGCAGGGATATTGCAGGTGGCGAAACTATGCTTTTGTTGTGCCGAGAAAACTCTTCTCCAAATTCAGGCCGTGGTTGGACGATCGTGCTAGAACCATGGCAACTTTGACAGGATCTCGCACCCTTGTGCCGGCCAGCCATCTGATCTGGAGATTTCAAGAAGAAGAAAAAAAAAATGAAAAATTGGTTGTTGGCTGACGTGCTGATGGGCGATGGCAAGTGATGGATCACAGGGCTGATTCTCCCGAAAGCACAGAAAGAATGCCCCTCGACTCGGATCTCGTCGAGACACGAGGTCGGTAGGGAAGACCAGGTCACCCGTTGCAGCCTGTAAAGTCTGAGCCGTGAAAAAGCGATTTTTGTTATCAGGCCCGCGATGTCTGCCTTTACTCCGTTACCTTACAGTTACGTGTACATACAGAGAGAGTACTTTGTTTCTAGGTCCTGCATAGGGAGCTCCAATATGGACAGGGACACCAAGCTTCGTCTCTCGGTACAACGTGTCATGGTGTAGGTACTCCGTATTGGGCGAGGTCGGAGAGCAAGGGCATATGTACCTACATACCTAGATAGATGCTTGCCTTGCCCACGGAAGGCTTGTTTGACGCGTTTGCCGGTAAAACCGAGTCAGCGAACATCAACCCGGTTGTATACGCATGGAGGCGCCAGAGACACGGGTTTCTGACACAAAGGTAGGTGAGAAGACGAAAAGGCGTGGAGGAGAGCAGACCCGGCATATGCAGGGATGAATCTCGCACTTTAATTGAAGTTTACCAGGCCATGACTATGACTGGACAATGGCATTTCAGGTCAGCGGGAGGCGCTCTCCGGATTCTGGGGAGGCAGGGACATGGGGAGGAAGGAGCGCTCATGGGCTTATTTCAGGCGCAAGAGGCGATATGCCCGTCCTGTTGGCAGGTGCGAAGGGTGTTACCGCGTCAAGAGGATTGACCCGGGGGGTGTGCTTGGCGATACGCATTGGTATCTACCCACCTCCAAGGTACAGACATAGTAACTTTTAAAGGGTAATAATTAATCGGGAAGCCGTCATGTACATACGGCTGCACGGAGGCAAGACGGGCTTGGCCGCCGCTGTAACCTGGTCACGCTAAGGCAATAGTCGCCCTAAAGTCCGCTCGGAGGATCCAAAAACCTGCTGACGCGCTACTCGTTACCCGTAACTACTCCATAGAGATGCTCCAGAGACGCGCCTGAGGCAGGGAAGAAGGAGGCAAGAACCCCGACCGCATTGCTTCAGCAGCACGCTTGACGGCTTGCGGTGTCCAGTTGGAATCTCCCCAGCAGAGTCTGGATCATCCACTCTGCAACCGCCGACAGCAAAGCAGCACTGGAGACCCAACTGCGATTTCGGAATCGCGACCTCCGCGGAAGCACGAGCACACGAGTATCACTCGAGCACCCACGATGACGTCCGTCCACGACCCCAATGCCGACTCGAGCGACATCCCCCATATACATGTTAGATGCTGCAAGCTGCGAATGCCTATCACAACGATTGGCTGTGTGTGGACGTCGGGAGAAGCCGACCGAGCTTGTCTTTGAGCAGCTGTTGAGTTGTCGCTGAAGTCAGGGCTACGCGAGGAGGATCAGTCCAATCCCTGACTGCACACTGCAAATCGAAATGGGCTTGATCATCTCCAGATCCGCTCCCGATTGCTCGCCAACAGACCTGAATCGGTAAGGCCAGTTCCGGGTTGACTGCAGCCTAGGTGACTGACTACCTGCGCGTGCACGACGCAGCACGAGGCACGTCGGCCTCCTTCTTATAGGTGCGGCTCTACCTAACGGCATCTCGCATCCCCACGGCTTGGGGGTTCTCTTTGCTGATCGGCATCCACTTCTCATCGAGCCCTTTGTTTCCTATCAGTCCGATGACGCAGAGGCATGGGCGTGTCAGTGACGGCTTGACTCGTGCGAAGAGAAGACATGTTTCTGCCCTCAGAAGCGACTCTCCTTGCATCTAGAAACTGGGCATTGGGCAACAGCTTGAGCTACCTACCTACCTACCTACCTATCACGCAAGGAAGTGGAAGCGCAGTATATTGATGCTGCTTCTCTCTCACGTGTGCATGCATGCGTGCGTGCCTACGGAGTACATATGCGCCACGGTGGGCGTGTGCTGTACTGTGTGTCAATCAGTATTGGGCTATGGTCATGAAGGATCCTTCTACATTAGCCTCACGGTCTCAGCCTGGGATGACTCGGAGTGCACGGCCCGAGGGCTAGATCCAAACGATTCATCACCGCGAGGCCTTCCGCGCAAGGGAAGGTACATTACTACATACTAGAAGAGGCCAAGAAAAACATAGCCAAAAGAGCGAGAGGCCGGTGAAGGTGCGTTCCAGTGCTCGGCGCTGTTAGCACTGCAGGCCGCAGCTTGGCCAAGCAGAAGAGCTTCATTTAGCTTTATTGAATAGACATCGACATCGCCAGATTCGACACCGGCATCGATGCATTACCGCGGGAAGCTCTAGCATAGATCGGGTTAGGGGGGCGCTTTGGCGGCCGAGCTGGCGGCTAAGCCCCTGCGCTCTCTGTCTGCCCCCTGCACCTGTGCCCATCCCTCCCTCAGAGCACTGGAGTCACTGGAGCAACGCATGGAGCTGAGTTCAAGAGTCGAGATTGCACCTTGGACCTCCGGGAAAGCTGCACGGCCTGAACCCTTGGCGGGACGACCCAGAGCTCCGAGGTCCGACAACCAACAACGCACCGTGCGTGATAGGTGGTGAAATGTGGTGCGTCCCCATTTCATTCGGCTCCACCTCTGAGCAAAGGCAGGAACTTACCTATCGTCTTTCATCTAGGGAAAAACCCAAGGAAAATACCTAAAGGAGAACCCCGAGCGCTCTGCCCATGTCTTCCTGCACACTACACTCTCTCTGGCATCTCATCTACTTCCGCCTTCTCCACGACAGGATCAGACCTTAAAACCGGGATTCTCTCTCGGTGGCCCTGCTTCGACGCCTCTTGGCTCGTCGCTTTCAGCATCGTGAGAATCTCGACCGATCCCTTCTGAGCCCTCTCGTTGCATTTTGACTGGACAACCTGCCGTCGATGTTGATGCCGTTTTCTCCTCTATACTACTACTCACGCCGTCCCATCCTATTATAATAAGGCACTCCTTATGGTCGTCGCATATCGCTCCATGGGAGGGGCCAGGCTCAACAATCTGTTGTATTGACCTGTTCCTCATCTTGCTTGCGCTTCTTCTTCCCACTTTTTTTACGACGTATTATCAATGTACAATTACTTCTTGTGCCCAAAGAAATCGAATCCACGCTCGTTAATCAGTCCCTCGAACCACTTTGTCCTCGTCTGCTTTGGTCGGCGCAACAATTCCGTAAATATAAAGCAGGATGGATGACATGGCATCTCAGAACTCGGAACCAACGGCGACCAAAACTAGTGCCCCCAAAGACAAGAATTGTCCATTCTGTGGGCAAGCCTTCACATCCTCATCACTCGGACGTCATCTCGATCTATACATCAAGGAGAAGAACCCCAAACCGGCAGACGGAGTACATGATGTGGAAGCGATCAGAAAGCTGAGGGGCGGCATCACGAGAAGGCAAGCTCGTGGCTCCATTGGTGCTCGAAAAGATTCTACGCTGTCTACAAAATCTCGTCCCTCATCCAAACGGGAAGGTCCTTCGCAAGATGACGAGCTTTCAGTCGCAAATTCTGTGCCCCGGAGCGGCAGAAATGCTGTCGACTCAGTGCCAATCAGCTTTCCCAGCTTGACTTCCTGGGAGGCTACTGGCATCCGATCCGATACTTCCAACAGACAAGGCATGCAAAACACGCAGCTTGAGGTGAGACAGAAGCTGGTTGATGCCATGGACACAGCCCGGGCCGCAGAGCTTGCTTTGCGCGAGCTTCTGGGCTCATGGAGAGCTGCAAAGTGAGTTGTCCCATGTGCTGTCCACGTAGAGTTTATACTAGTCTGGCTCGAAAACAAAGTGTCTTTTTACCTAACATTGTGGTGACAGACAAAACGTTGGAACACATTCTACGCCTTTCGGCTTCGACCCGCTAGCGCTCGACTTCCCCGCGCTCACATTGCAATGTTTGCAACCACCACCGACGCTCTTCTCGTCGACGCAACATCCTACTTCAACCTCCTGGTCTATTGAGTCGCCTGGACAGCGAGAATTCAGCGCTTTGCAAGCCTTTTTCGAAGAGGGGTTCAGGGCGTGGAAGGTGACGTGTACGTCTGCTACGACTGGTGCCAGAGAGGACGCTGCGCACCCACTATCAGGTAAGTCCCAGGAGGACGGCCGTGAAATGATCAAGAGGGCAGAAAAAGTAGCAAGGGACTTGGAAACTTCGGTGAATGAGCATCTGCAATCTGCATATGCAGTGTGGGATTCCTTGCCAGCACAAAAAAGGCAAGAAATCTGGATCCTCGAACTCGCTCGAGGCGTTGGAAGGAAGCATACGGAAATTGAGAATATGAAGGAACAACAGCATCGGCTGAAGCAGGAGAATGCGCACTTGAAAATGCAAATAGACCAGCTCAACCGCCTGCAACAGCCTCGCGAGTTTCAGCTACTCTCCCCTACCACCGTTCCAATAGACCGGGATGTGATCAGTTATGCATATGAGCAAGGGGCCAAAGGCGCAAAGTGCGTAGGGTTCGACATGACGGATCGGCATCTTGATATTTCGACCCTAGTCACCAGAGCTATCGAGAGATGGAAAACCGTGATTACGTCGACTCGTGTGGCGTCGGATGGTACGAGCGCATCACGAGCCTTGACGCAGCCAATAGCATTGTCGCGCCACGACGACAGCCCGTCGAATTCTCAATCGCAAAGCGTATTTCGGGAAGCGCAGCAAAGGCAACAGCAACAGCAGCAGCAGCAGAAACAATTACAGCAACCACACGAACAGCAACAACAAAAACACCAACATCACCAACATCAACCCCACCGGCAACACCACCACCAGCAGCAACCGCCAATCAGTCAACAAAGCAACTTGAAGGATAAGAGGCTGTCTGCTGCCAGTACCACGAGGCCTGCGAGCGAACGCAGTCCGTCATCCACCAGCCCCACGGCGTTGCCATCTACGGAAGACGAATTGAGCGATCAGGATGCTGATGCAGAAATGGAAGACGATGACAACTTTGCCATGATGAACGCATCTGCCGCGAAACAACCCCCTGCGCCGCTGCACCTTCCGACAGGCTTGAACGTTCCGCGAACGCAATTGCTTGCTCAACAGCAAGGGTCCACGCCCGACATGAGGTTCATGATACAAACTGGTGCAGGGAGCCCTATCGATGGGCGGTCGACTATGGGGATGAACAGAGCCATGTCCAACATGAATATTGCCATACAGGGAAATCACTTGCAGAGTGGAGACATGACTTTGATACAGCAAGTTCGCGGGGATACAATGTACATGGATAATGTAATGTGAGAAGGGACGGAGATGAGGGGAAACTGAAGAAGCAAAATAAGGGTATTTTCGTGTGAGACTAGAAAGGGGGGGAACTTGGTCTGGACTTGAATACGGTGCAGCAAATAGGCGGGAAGATGATGTAGACGTATTTACCCAAAATCCGTAACGATACGACCAAATACAGTAGAACCTCAATGTTCTTTTTTTTTGACTTTTTGTGAATGGATGAAGGGAAGACAGGAACAGAGGTTCCCAACCTTTTCTAGACAATCCGCCCGAATATCTATGTTGCACGACGAGATAGTGGACATGCATGTATGTATTACGAAAACCGAGACTTCAACGCTCAATGAAACCCGAAACTTCAATGCTTACTATCCTCCATCTATAGTGTTTTAGTATGGAGCAAAGGAAAGGAAGCCGCTCAATGTATGTATGTGTGTGCACAACAATGCTGATTAATTGAAACACAGAAAAGAGTAAAGAAAATGATAAGTCGAGATCGGTCTATGATGAATATTATGTAGTGTGCACCGGTATGTTTTCCTACTCTCACACAAGTCGAATTTAGTCTATACTGCAATGGTATCTATCTATCTATGTACATATCAAATATATTTCCCGCTCTCGCAATCGCACAAGGTATGTATGGGGATATGTATCCACTCTTTTGCCCGCGATTGCACTCCATCTTTTAATATGCATATACATATGTACTCTCCGTAGTACGCATGCGAATGGGTTGGATCATAACATGGTAATGAAAAAAAAAATCGTTGAATGTCCCTCCCACGTACAAAACACTCATGATGAGTTTACTGCTGCAGCTGCTTCAAGCGCTGCTGAATCAGCCGCACCGTCGGCCTAGGCACCTTCAGGCGATGCGCCAAGAATAGCGCACCGGTCAGCACGGCAAGACTGCCAGCCTGATGAGCTGCCGCCAGCGGAACAGGGACCATGTAAATCAATGTTGATATTCCGAGAGTAACTTGTAGAGAAACGAGGTGCACCAGGCCCAAGGCACCCTTCTTTGCGCCCTTGGGAAGCGCGGCGGCGACGCGTCCTGTGCGCGAGTACGCGTACAAGGCCAAGATGGCGCAAAAGGTGGACACGGCTAGGATGCGATGGTCCATCTGGACGGTGCTGGGGTTCTCGAGCATATTCCTCCACCAAAGATCGGAGTGGTCTTCCTTGCGGCAGTAGAATGAGTCAAAGAGCTCCGACTTGGGCGGCGTGAGACCGACACCCATGTTGGGGAATTCGTTGTAGATGAGACCGGCGTCGAGACCTGCGACAAGGGCCCCGGACATGATTGTGATGAAGGTTAGGGCCGTGACGGCGAATACGGAGCGGCGGAAGGCGTTGAGGGCGGGGTTCTTGAGGGCCTGGAGAGCACTCATGGCTGCTTTGGGGTCGGCGAGGAGGCGGTGGGTGCGGAGGATCGAGAGACCGGTGAGGAGCATCCAGGAGTAGCAAATGAAGGCGGTGCTAAGATGGGTCATGAGGCGGTACTGTGAAACGCGAGGGTGAGATCCTGGCGCGAACAAATCGTCTTTGAGACCGGATTTGACCATCCACCAGCCGATGAGGCCTTGACAACCGATGAGGGTTGAGATGCCAAGAAGGTTGACAGCCATATTCGCGGTGACTTTGCGACGAGCGACCAAGTAGAGCGTGGGGAGGACAAAGCACATGCCAATCGCGCGGCCCCAGAGGCGGTGTGCCCATTCCATGAAATAGATCTTTTTGAATTCGTCGAGCGTCATGTTTGGGTTGAGAAGCTTGAATTCGGGCGAGGCACGATATTTTTCGAACTCGGAGTCCCATTCGGCCTGGGACATGGGGAACAATGAGCCGGTGACGGGGCGCCATTCGGTGATGCTCAGCCTAGAAGAAGGGTAATGAGCGACTTGATATGCGACTCGCAGTTTGCCAGATGTCTCGACAATGGAGAGGCATTGTGAGGACGCACTCACCCTGACTCAGTCAATCTCGTCAGACCACCAAATACAACGATTCCAAAGACGCTGGCGGCGCTGCCAATGAGCCAATACGCAACGCCCTTGGGATTTGACTTGGCAAAAATGGTCTTCGTCTTGATCAGCTTTTCAGCCTGGGCTGAGGTAGACCTTGATGCGACACTGTCTGCCAAGCCTCTCAGTGGCGTCACAGTACTCGCATCAGCGTAGCCTCGAGATCGCACGGCATTGAGGACTCGAGAGCAAAGACGCTGCCGGATTGTCTGTCGGAGAAGGCATTGGTTGCAGGCGAAGAACCGAGGCGAAGCTTGAAGCGCAGCCCTTTGGATGCTGGGGCCGAAAAGAGTCATATCGTTGCGCCCTGTCCAGCCAAAGACGAGGAGCAGAAGCCAATTGAGTTGGGGACGCGACCTGTAGTAGATGAAGAGGAATGTGAGTCCAAGTTCGGTCGGGTATATCCCATCATGTGTTGCAACTTGCAGGTTGGCGGTAGATAGCCGCTAATAGGCGACTTCTAACTTTCCGCGCCGCAAGAAAGCCGACACGACGACGTGGGGCAGACCAAATAAGCGTAACCTGATTGGCGGGACGAAAGCATGTCGCACCGTTCGCGTAATCTGCACTGCTGCAGCGGTCATGTCACGTGGCTGAGGAACGGTCCTCACACGGACGGGGACTAACTAACTACCGTGTTGATTGGGAGTTTCGACTTGGAGCCTGACCCATTTATTTTCCACTTATTTCGCGGGCCGTTACTCCGTATACCTAGCAGGGATGCCAGCCAACGGCCCACGATAGGGGCAACTTATGTCCAGAGTCCTCTTTGGCTGGTATCCCTGCTAGGTAGTAAAATAAATGGGTCAGGCTCCAAGTCGAAATTCCCAATCAATACTCCGTATGGTAGCGACAAAAGGCCGGACGATCGAGAACGAGGGATCGCGAGCTTGGAGGAATTTCGAAATTTCCGCGGTCCTACAGCGCCTCTCCTACCGAGTTGATGGCGATGACGCGTCCACCGGAGGATTGGAGTTGATATCCAACCAGCTTTGTACCAGCGTGGAAAATCGTGCTCCCAGTGGGGGGTGACAGAACGGTCATCGGGGTGCCCTTGGCGTACGACCCTGGATACCCTCTGGCAGCTACGACGACAGTTGCGCTGAATATGGGCTCAATTTTCAGATCGTAATAGCCAAGATATCCCCCGGTGCATGCCAGCATGATTTCGGCCAAGTATGTATCAGCCGACAGCAGTGGCAGGACAGTCTGAATTTCAGGGTCCCCGAATCGCACGTTGTACTCCAAGACCTTGGGTCCAGAGCTCGTGATCATGAGCCCTGTGAACAAGACGCCTCGGAAAGGCTGCTTCTCCTTGAACATGCCGACAATGGTGGGCTCCAGAATATTCCTGTCTTTTGCATCCATTAATTGCTTTGTGGCAATGTTTGTCGGGGCATAGCAGCCCATTCCCCCAGTGTTGGGGCCTTGGTCGCCGTCGAAGATCCGCTTATGGTCTTGAGCCAAGGGCAGGGATCGCATAGAGTAGCCGTCACAGAAGGTGAGAACGCTCAGTTCATCGCCTACCAGTAGCTCCTCGATGACGACCTCATCGCCGGCGGATCCGAACGCCTTCTCAACCATGATGTTCCTGAGTGCCTCCTTAGCTTCCTGCTTGGACTGTGGAAGAATCACACCCTTGCCGGCTGCCAGCCCAGTTGCTTTGATGACAACCTCATGTGAGACGCTGTCGATGTAGGCGGTCGCCTTGTCGAAATCCGAGAAGTTCTCATACGCTGCCGTTGGGATGTTGTACTTCTTCATAAAATTCTTGGAGTACGTCTTGCTGTCCTACAGACGAGCACAATCATTTCAGCCAGATATGGATAGGACCCGTGTTGCTGAGAGTGGTCGGCGTTCCAAAGGACGGTCGAAATGTTCCTCAGGAAGTTATGGCTTGAATCGAAATGTGAGCCGCAGTTTGCGATGACGATTTGGAATAAAACTCACCGTCAGACCCACTTACTGAGAATTTCCTTTCAAAGTCTTTCCGACAACGACAAATGGCCGGTGAAATGCAAGATTGTCTGTAAGCAAGCGACGGCGTCCAGTTTGTGTGACGAGGAGTTGTTGGACGGAGGATAGAGAAGGTGATGATTGCTCGACAAAGAGGGAATCGTTCACAATGAGAGAAGGAGGTCACGACATTTATCCTACACGCGCTACGGAGTGCATGAGAGGTCTCTATTGTGGGTTCAATTGATGGACTTTTTTTTGCTCTGAACAGTCATTTGGTGTATGTATGTATGTATATATGTAGGCTGTAGACATAGCTTGTGAGTCATGACCAAGGTTTCTACCGCTATGCAGTTGTTAAATTTACGCTGCTCTGCGCAAGCCGTGGCCTTTGTCTGTTTGACAGCATAAACATGGCGACGTTGTCCGCGTCCTACCGCAGAGGCTTCGGCTCGGTTGCTACAATTTGCAAAACTCTTCTTCCTCGGAGCACATGTGATATAGCCACGAGGCTCATGAAAGAATTTTCCAATTACCTATGCACACACATAGGTAGGTAGGTATGTAGTTGTTTCGCGTCATCGCCCCGTTCCTTTGACGATTTTTATACACTACATAGCACGTCCCATAGGCCTTTCGCTGCGCTTCGCGCGGGAAGAGTATGCAGACTCAGTTTGTGCATGTACACCTTCACCAGGACGATTTACAAACAAAGCTCGACCTCCTTGAACCTAGAGAGTCTTATGATACTATACGTCAATAGAAGGTTATGTACACGCAAATTCCAAGTTATCGGTCTCATGATAACTGGAGTAAATGAGCAATCGAGTGCATCGAGTTGGCAAGGACAGTAAGCAGCAATAGCACCTGTTCAATCAACACCACTGATCGATATTTCCTGCAACGCCTTGATCTTGCACCTTTCAATTCTTGCCAAAAATCGAACAGAAAAATCAGAGCTCTTTGATTATACATACGAAAATATTCTTCATGCATTTTTGCTCAAATTTAACTATATAGGAGAAGAACAGAAGGAGTACCTAGAAGCGCTGCCAGTGTTGAGTCGAAGTACATATGTACATATGTGTTGTACATACCTACATCGGGTTAGGTACCTAGATACATATGCGCACGACAAGGTGGGTCCCGCCATGGTACTCTTCTTTCTTCACCGCCAAAATTCTTGCTCGGCAGAAAAATGGAAAATGGGCACCGGCGCAGCTACACCAAGAAAACTACAAGTCAAGTTGTTGTCTCTGCGCATCACATTCAGATCCGCCGGCAGCAAAACAAAAAGTGACGAACGATGCCGGGCCGACAAGCGCACGGCAGGTCGTTGACCGCCGCGCCAAAGGGCATGCCCGCGGGCAAGAAAAATTCCAAGGCCAGGTCGCAAAAGAATGCGCTGAATGCGTTTGGAATTGCACAGGATATTTACCCAACCAAGGTGAAGAAGACTCCGCGAGTCAGAGAACTCGACGCAGAACTCGAGAAAAAGCACGGCCGAGACGACGAAGATGAAGACAACGACGAGGACGATGAAGAGCAGCCCCGAAAAAAGAAGGCCAGGGGACCACCGAGAGACGCCGACGGTGCCGAGGATGGAAGCGACAGCGAAGGAAATGAATGGCGTCTGGGTGGACTGAGAGAAGACGACCAAGACTCAGAAATCGACAGTGATGTCGCATTCGGCGACAGTGACAATGAGAAATTTGACGAATATTCTTTTCGAGGCAGCAAATCCAAGCCAGTGGGTAGATCAAGCGGACAGAGATATCCTGAAAATATGCTGACAAATTCCTGGTAGAAGGATGACGACTCGGAGGACGACTCAGATGATGAGGAAGGCGAGACTCTGGGCGCAGAAGCGATTGACCTGGCCACTGCTCTAGACCAGTGGGAAGAGGAATCAGAAGAGGAGCCGGAGGCGAGCGAGGAGTCTGAATCCGAGAATTCTGAGGACGAGGACGACGATGACGAAGATGATGGTTCCGAAGATGACTATTCTGAAGACGACGATGATGACGACGAAGACGAAGACGAAGAAGATGGCGGAGTGGACGCAAAAAAGCTCAGTGCTCTCCAAGGACTCATCTCGGAATACGGCGGACAGCCAACAGAGAAGAACACAGCGGCATCAAGTGCTGGACAGAAACTCTCACTCAGTGATTTGGGCCTGACGGGCCTCAGTGACCCCTTGCTGAAGAAATCGGTCAAGTTGATGAACAAAGAAGCCAAGGAGAAGCGCCCAGGCGTAGCACAAAAACTTGCGGTTCCCTTGTCCAGACGAGAACAAGGCCGTGTCGACCGCAGCGTCGCTTTCGAAAAGACTAACGAAACGCTGGAACGATGGACAGAAACCGTCAAGCAGAACCGACGAGCTGAGCATCTCGTGTTCCCCCTGCCGCAGAACTCCGACAGGGCTGGGATAAACACGGACGAGATGCAACCGCTGACGTCAACAACGGGTCCTAGCAACGAACTCGAGTCCACCATCATGTCCATCATGGAACAGAGCGGGCTCTCGCTCGACAAGGAGGCCAAACCCAAGCCTAAAGAGTATGACGAGGAAGGCAATGAGCTCTCACGCAAGGAGGCGCTCGCCAAGAAGCGCATGGAACGCGAGCTCAGCTCACGCGAGGCCAAACGCGCCAAACGCATCAAGAAGATCAAGAGCAAGGCCTACCACAGAGTCCACCGTAAGCAGCGCGAGCGCGACGACATGGCCACCAAGGAAGCCATGGAGGAAGCCGGCGAGATCGACTCGGAAGAGGAGCGCGAGGCGCAGGACCGCCGACGGGCCCTCGAACGTGTCGGACAGCGTCACAAGGAAAGCAAATGGGCCAAGATTGGATCCAAGAATAAGCGTGCCGTGTGGGACGACGAGTTCCGTGCTGGCCTGACGGAAATGGCGCGCAAAGACGAGGAACTGCGCCGCAGAAAGGAGGGCAAGACGGGCGCGGTAGCCGGAGAAGACTCTGATTCCGACGCAACGAGCAGTTCCGGCAGTGACTCGGACGACGACGCCGCGGATATCCGTCGCCAGCTCCGCCAGCTCGAGAACGAGGAGGCCGAGCCGCAGAAGGGCCTGATGGGCATGAAGTTTATGCTCAAGGCCGAGGCGGCCAAGAAGCAAGCCAACGACGAAATGATTCGCCAAATACGTCGTGATCTCGATGGCGAGGACGGCGGCGACGATGACGACGAGCAATCGCAATCGCAAGACCACGACGGCGATGTCGGACGTCAAAGCTACGGCGCCACGGACTCCAAAGCCAAGACCGCCCTGGACACATCCAAGCGCTCTGCACCGCGCAGACAAGACTCTCCCGATTACGACGTCAACATCATCCTCAACAAGAACAACAGCAGCAATTTGACATTCTCTGCCGCCGCCGCCGCTGCTGCTGCTTCCTCCGAACCCCCCTCCACAGCTGGAGCCTGGTCCAGCGGCCAAACACGGCGCAAGAAGGCACCCGCCGCCAGTAGCCAGCAAGACCTCGACCTAAACGCCAACATTCTCATCGCCGCACCCCCCGCCAAGCCTTCCAAACCATCCAAATCAACCAACTCCTCCTCTGCCATGTCCCAAACCACCACCACCACCTCTAGTTCTAAATCCTCCCACCGAGACAACCACGCGGACGCAGACTCGGATTCAGATTCAGATCCTGAAGAGCAACACCTCCCCCTCGCCATCCGCGACCAAGCCCTCATAGCCCGCGCCTTTGCCGGCGACGACGTAGTCGCCGAATTCGAACGCGAAAAAGACGCCGTGGCCGAGGCTGAGGACGACAAGGTCATTGACAACACACTCCCCGGGTGGGGGTCCTGGGTCGGCGACGGGGTTAGCAGCCGGGAGAAGAAGAGACATCAGGGCCGGTTTTTGACAAAAGTGGAGGGGGTGAAGAGGAAGGATAGGAAGGATGCGAAGTTGGAGAGGGTGCTTATTAATGAGAAGAGAGTGAAGAAGGTACGTTTCATTCATTCATTCTTTTCTATCACGGTTTCTTGTTATGGGTTGTCCATTATCTTGTTCTTTCTTCTTTCCTTTTTTCTTCCACCGACAGACAGGCCGTGGGCGCTGAAGGCGACGGCGGTTGGGATCAAAACTCCCCCTCCCCTCCCCTCCCCCCCCCCCAATTTTTGTTTTTTTCCTTTTCGTTTGGCATCCGAAACCGAAAGCAAAAAAAAAAAACATACATTCATGAACTCGTCGCTAACGCACAAGTGACTCACACAGAATGATCGCTATCTTGCCTCCCAATTACCGCACCAGTTTGAATCCAAGGAGCAGTATGAGCGATCGCTGCGACTCCCCGTTGGGCCCGAATGGATGACCAAGGAGACGTTCCAGGATAGCACCAAGCCGCGGGTTTTGATGAAGCAGGGCGTTATAGCGCCCATGTCGAAACCTACTGCGTAGATGGGCGGATACGGACATTTCCTACATGGACAAGACATTGCTTAAGTGATTGGCCTTTCTTGGATGGGCAGATGGGTAGACGGGTAGATGGACGTGGTATAGTTACGTGGATACTTTCCGATTTTTGATTGCACTTCATGCCATTCGCGTATGTACTCCAATTTGGATTAGACAGAGATGGATAGCATGGTCATAGACACACAGCATGTAAAAGGCGTTGCTGGGACGAAGGAAAATAAACTAAAATAGATGGCTAAATGTACTTGACGCTGATGTCGTTTGTAACTAATGGATTTTTCAAGCGAGGAGGCAAAGAATGTAAAAAGAAACCAGTCTCAATAGAGATCGGGGTGGATTAGCTGCTTGGCATGAAACATGTACATGCAAACAAATAGATACTTTTGCAACCGACCGTGCATCTTATTTTTCGTTGTTTTGTAAGATATGCCGACGGGATGTGACTCGTAATGGTACAGTAAGGAGACTGGCGTAGGGCCATGTGTATGTAATAAACGTACGTCTTTACTAACTGCAGCACGCCTTATTCTGTTATTGCAGAAACGTACGAACGACGTATTTATTATAGTACAGTGCAACTGGAGGAGATATAAATCACCTTGCCAGCTGCACAAATTCAGTCAGATCTGTAGACTCGCAGTACCGTTCCCTTCAGGAGGAACTCGCACTTCAAGCCAACAACGACGCAGCCTTGTCCAATGCACCACTGGGAGTGGCGTAAAAGGCGACGGCGATGATAGTGTACAAGCCGAGCAACATGGCGCCTTCGAGGTAGTTGGACTTGCCATCCTGGACGGTATATGTGACGACGAGGACAGATACAGCAAACGCAACGGTTTCGACTGCAACATGTCGAGTTAGCCATCATATAGGGATATTGACGGGTGTGGGGAAAAGGATTTTGAGAAAAAAAAAAAAAAAGAAACCAAAGAATAGGAAACGGAAACGGAAAAGGAAAAAGCAAGGAAAAGAAAAAAAAGCAAGGAGAAGGGCTTACATGTCTCAAAACGAAGCGACATGGGCTGTCCAATGATCCAACCCACAATGACAAGAAACGGGGTCACACCAAGCGCAATCTGGATGCTAGAGCCAATCGCAACCCCCATCGCAAGATCCATCTTGTCGCGAAGAGCAACAACCACAGCAGTGACATGCTCGGCAGCATTGCCGACAATGGGAATTAGAATCAAGCCAATAAAGGACTTGCTGATGTTGGCTTTCTCGACAATGTCGTCGATGCTCCCCACGAGGTACTCGGCGCAAAGCGCAACGAGAACAGTCACCACAATGAGGACAAGGCCGGCGGCAATGGGACCCATGCTTGGTTCTTCGGCTTCGTCTCCATCTTCGGTAGCTTGCTGGGCTTCCGAGTCGAATAGGTTGCTGTGGGTACGGAGTTGGAAGACGAGATAAAGGACGTAGAGGATCAGGAGGATAATAGCGGTGCTCCGGGATAGGATGAGGATGCTAGCTGTCTTGTCGCCGCTGTGGTTCTGGTCAAGAACGCCGTAGAGCTAATCAAGACCTGTGTTAGTATGTTCCAAACCAGACCAAGTCTAAACCAGATGAAAGAATGGGAAGAAGACTCACAGCGGCGGGAATGACGAGCGATGCCGAAGATAACGTCATCAGAGAGCACGTTGTCTGCGCAACGGCCCCAGAGAATGTCTGCTCAGTACCCGAGCCATTGCGTCCTCTGTGAACCAATCCACCAAAGAAGAAGCACATTCCCATGACTAGTAGCAAGTTGGACAGAATCGAACCGAGCATCGACGACTGCACCACCTCAATCTGGCCGTCTTTGAGGGCCACAATGCTGACCTACACAGCAGCGAATCGCTGCGTTAGCGCGCCATTGCTTCAACAAGTATAGGAGAGCTGCGTGCCCCATAAACAACGTACAATTAATTCAACAGCATTCCCAAAAGTGGCATTCAGCAACCCGCCCAAAGTCTCGCCCAGCTTGATGGATATCTCCTCGGTCGCAAACGACAAAACGGCAGCCAGCGGGATAATCGCAAAGAAGTTGATCGTAAAGACCGCGGTAGAGCTCCAGCCCAGCGCCCCCGCGGCAATGCCAATGGGCACCATGACCAGCAAAAAGTTGACATAGTCTTGAAGAAGTAGGATGGTATTAGTTCATCGTTATAGTAAGACGTGATAGACATAGTCTTCGTAACCACGAAGTCATCGGGGGTTTCGTCAGGGGTATCATGGACGTGAACTTACTGCTCAACAGCGTCACCTTGGTCACATGCCAAGTATACGCCGCACTGCGCACAACCACCGAATCGCTATGAATCCCGGGCGTATATTTCCTATCAAGAAAGAAGGAGTAAACACCCGTCCCGGAACGGTCGTGCGTACCATGACCAGCAGTAGCACGCGCCGACGAGGACGATGACCCCCCGTTAATCAGCGGCGTATGCTCACCAGCATCGCCGCCGCTACCACCACCGGGTTTCCAACTCGACATTTGGCGGCGAAGACGTCGATACGATTCGCTGACTGGTATGCGCCAAAAGTTGCAGCAGAGACAGTTCAAGTTAGCCCCTTTGTGGAAGAAAAGATATGTTTATGCGTAATGAATTGGGAGGACAGAAGAATGGCGATTGCTCGAGGCCAGGATATTGAAGTTGGGAAAGTTGCCAGCGATTAAGTATCAAAACCAAGCAGTTAGGTAGGTACTGCATGTGTAGAGCTTCTTTATCTTCAATGCCTCGCGGAAACTCAATTCGTCTCAAGTTCCAACACACCGCTACAAGAAAGCGTGGACGAGGGCAGAAGCCAGCAAGGTAGCGAGGTAGCGAGGTAGCGAGGCAGCGAGGCAGCGAGGCAGCAGTAAGAAAAACAATCCATGCATGACGTGACGATATGAACGTGACGATATGAGCACAGCACAGCAAAGCCGAATTGCCAAGCACACCGGGCCAAACAAGCGCGCAAAGTATAATTGCCCCCCTCTGGGACCACACCACAACGTGCTAATTCATGAGAACCCGCAAAAGGCATCATTCATATTCATCCCTTTGTGGTGCGGCCGCGGCGAGACGAACGAGACGAACGAGACGAACGAGACGAACGAGACGAACGAGACGATGGATGCACGCACATGAAAAGGGAAGCAAGGCAGAGCAGAGCAATGAGAAGTAACGTACCGAGACCTCCGAAAACCATGGTTTGCGTTGTTGTTCACGGGCCTGCGAATGAGATGGTGCGCGGTTCTGCAACTGTAGGTAACTAGGTATGTAGTCTAGTCATTCGTGCACAAGGGGGATGGAAAAGGCAATGAGCAACTCCAGCGTCATGGGCGATGATGGGCCTTCGCCGCCGCCTCGGAGGCTGGAGCCGGCATTGAGCATTGCGCATTGCTCATTGCAGCCACCCGCCGATAGCCAAGGCTTCAGCCACACCAGCCACACCAGCCACACCAGCCACACCAGCTACAATCGGAACTTGGGAGGCCTCTTCGACTTTTAAGACATGCATGATGCCAAGTCTTTTAAACTCCCTACGCCTCAGCGAGTGGCTGCTGCGAGTCCCCAAGAACCGGAAACGTCCTTTGTCCAGAACTCCAGGGACCAGAAATCCATACCATAACAAGCTCGCGCCACAGACTATACCAGATCCGACGTCATCGCCCGAAGGCTAAAGCTCCGCATCGCATCAAGGGATCAAAAGCGTCCAAAGTTCCAGCCCCAAGTCCCTGCCCCAGCCTGCATAGACTAACGTGAAGGCGCCGAGACAATGCCAAGCCCGCAATGCCTGCTACGCCTGTACAGACATGGGCGCAGCATCGACGCCAGGATAAAGTAAAAATGGGAAGTCCGAAGGGACTTTAGGTACTAAAGCTGAAGGGTCCTGGTGCCGAGGATTAACGTGACCGCACTGACGGTCGCAATACATAACTACTCCGTACATGGCGCCAAAGATAGGTACATACGTAGGCAAGATTGAAGGTGTCTCTCCGTGCGGGCACCTACAACTACCTACCTCCCCTACCTCCCCTACCTCTTGAAGGACTGGGAAAGTGGCCAGTAATCGACGATGAGCACAGTGGAACTTGGGCCATTGTTGATGCAGACAGACGTTTGTGTTGATGCAGACAGACACAACTTCCCTCCGAAGGCCCTGCCGGGGGCCGCCTGCGGCGGGCTGCTCGCTACACTCGTCGTGCAAAGTTGCATCTTATCCGTACACGTAAGCATAGTTTCTCGGATTTTTCCTCCTCCCCCAAAACTCGGTCTCGGATTTTCTCTCATCCCGTGTCCATCTTAGGTAAGCATATCTTCTCAGATTTTTTCTCCTCCCCCCCAAAACCCTTCCCTGAACTTGACGTACATACATGTAAAGCTTCGCTTTGCGTCTCTTCTTTTCAAGATTCGTCGTAAATTAGTTCAGCTTTACTAATCACGGTGCAAGATACATACAGATGCCCAGGGTCTGCAGCTGTCACGCGACCCCGATCTCCTTCTTCATCTCCCCCGCGCGACGCCATGAGGTGTATCGTCCTTTGTTCAGGCACCCATAACCCTCAGCTTCAGCTTTTGCCTGGGCATGCATACTCGCATAGGTGTTCGAATCTATATTGAGTAGAATGGGTCAAATTGGCTATGTATACTGTATACACCATGGCGAGAAATAACCACAGGACAATGCTTCGTCTCCCATCAAACAACACCAATTATCAAAACTCCGATAGAGCAACGCCGACCTTCGTTAGGGTCCTCCATCTGGTCCTAGTCAAGTCCACTCGCACTCAACAGACTAGCACGCCCCCAATGCTGTTCTAATGTCAGCCTCGTTCTTTCTCACAGCACAGCAGCACGAAACATACCTGCAGAAAGTGCCATGTACCAAGTCAGCGAGGCGCCGCCGTCCAACCATTGAGCATCAAAGTCGTCCGAGGTGAAGACATCCCACGCCTTCTTTGGCTCTACCGTGGCATAGTTCGCCCAGATGACGCCCTTCCAAGCGTTACGGATATTGTCTATTCGGCCCTTGCTAAAATATGCTTCCCATTCTTCTCGCACAAATTTCTCCTCCCGCACATACAGCGATGGAGGCAGTATGGGAATCATATGAATCCCCTGAATAGCTTCAATGTTCGGGTCAAAGTACGTCGTGTGGTCGACTTTGTTCTCAAACAGAATCCCTGCTACCTTGTTCCCGATAAATTGCTTCGGCTGAACAACGTTGTCCTCTGTATACAGGTAGTAATTTTGCAAACTGCGCGCGATAACGGACAACTGAATGTTTCCTCTGCATGGCACACGTTAGAGATAACGCTTCAGAGCTAGACTCTGCTGCCACCTACCTCATTTCGAGCTTCTCATTCTTGATGACCTTTCCCCACATTTTCATCGCATAAGCGCACATCATGTCTTCGGAACTCGACTCTTGGTTCTGCAAAGCCAGTCAGTTCTTCAGCTACGCCGTTTGCTTGAACCCGTGCCATCACGCACCTTGCCGTCGGCGGCCGCATAGAGACCATGAGCCCAGCTGTGGCCGTGGTACCAATCAAAGCTGCGCCACATGGGAAAGAACTTGTCGTCCTTGCTAGGATTGGCGACATCGCGTACGAGCGAGTTGACATAGTCCTTGTTTGCCATCGCCCATGTTGGGTCGAGATGCCCAATCGTTGCCGCTGCCAATATGTGGTAGCCATAGTGAAAATGGTGATCATTGTAGTAAGTGTTTCCAAAGTCGACACCAGCGTCCCCTGTTTTGTAACTTGCCGAAGACACCAATCCACCCCACGCAGCTACCGAACAACGTCATTAGCAACTGTAACATGATGCACACACAAGAAACAGACAACGCACTTTCGTAATTGAGGGGAAACCTCTGGTTGTTTGCTGCAAAGGTGTCGAATGCTGCTTTCAACGGACCCAGAGCCTTCTTTGCCAACGCTTTGTCGCCGAGGAGCTCATCAACGACGTACAAAATCGTGGCAAACTTGGACAAGGCCTGCTCTCGATACGCGTTAGGCTACCTATGCTCCGTCTCTGGAAATAAGAAGCGAGAGAGAAAGTGAGAGAGACGCACCTTTCCACTGAAATACATTGAATCTAGATTTGTTTGCGCAACAATATTCTGGGAGAGCTCTTTTGCCGCGACTGCCCGGATAGTTCTTTTGGCCTTGTCAGAAAGACATTTGAGTGTGCCCTTTTCCGGATGCCAGGGCGCAAAATCCATGTCTATAGGCATGTGTCGTTCTACCATGGTCCATCCGGTGCCCTTCACCAGAGTAGATGTCCCTTTGGTAGGCGACAGAAGTCGAACACCTCGAACTCGCTTTGTCGTCTCTCCATCAAATGACGCCAAGTGATGAGGCAGAGCGTAAACGTACAGATGGCCAAGCTGATGACCTTTTTTCTCGAAAGCAAACGAATACGTGCCTTCTTTACCGGTTGCAGACCCGGATAGTGTGAGTGTGAGAGGATATATTCCAGCTCCGTCGTCAAGCAGATCCTCTGATCCCTCAGTTCCGGGGTCCTTGCACACTTGAATAGTCCCAAAGAAGGCGTGTTTCGACTCGGCCAAACTGTTATTTGTGATTTTGAGATCAAGTGCGTCACCTTTGGTTCGATACGCATATACGCGCCAGGTTGTGCCATCCTCCAAGTGAAAATTGTATTTCGTTACATATTCTTTGGGGTCGTGCGTGGCACGGCTCACCGCCTTGAAAAAGACACCCGACTGTATTAACGGTGTAGATCCATCGTATTGTGCCGTCAGATAGGCCATTCCTTGCACCAGAGGGAATGAGACCGCAGGGGCAGCTGTTTTATTCTCGCTCAGGTGAACTGTGGTTGAAAATGCGGTCATCATGTCGGTTGAGAGAGTGGTTTCACATCCTAGTTCCTTGGCTGATAGAATCAAAGACTGGATCCCGACAGGATTGAGATAGTACGAAGACGTTCCAGCCATTTTCTCCTTTCCAAAGACCCTTTGGTGCTCTTCAATATGTGAGCAAGCTAGGCCCCAACTGCCACCACCACCTTTGCCACCAACCCAAGACACAGAGTATGGGAATGTGAAAGCTGGTGCTCTCTGGTCCCCCAAGTAAAAGTTGGAGTAGAATTTGTTGGTCTGCAATATTCCAGCTGCTTTGATTCCCTTGCGTGGTACCGGATGATCATTTTGCCTGGGTATGTTCGAGGGGGGCGCCTTTGTATCAATTGGCTCTGCGAAGATGTCTTGCCTCGCCATTGTAGAGAGCTTGAGGTCGGCTTTATGTACGTTTGATGATTTACCACTCACAAATGGCCTATCAATAATCACTCTTGTTGGTGATGCTTCGGGGTCTCTCTGAGTTGCAAGAATATGAGTTTGACCAATGCTAGCAGCGTAGAGATGATTACTAGAAGAGGCGTCCCTGATACCTGTGGTGGCACTAGATCTTGACTTTCGTTTCCCTAGACCAGTAACTAATGGTACCGAATACTCCTCGGTGAAGCGATCATATAATGGTGGAAGTTGGGTAAAGAGAGTTCGTATTGAAGCAAATTTGTTTGACTGTGTATGGCCTGACGAAGCAGTGCAAGGAGACTTAGGATGGAGGGACTTGAAGGAATGATTGCCTTGCTTTGACGAGATTTGACGAGATTCGGCTATCCAGCTTTTTCCAGGACACGAGTATGCTAGAATAAGAGTCAGCAAGTTTGACAATATAAGTAGTAGTAAAGGTATTTCCATCTTGGGCCACTATGTAGCAGTCTGCAATGGCGGCCACCGGCGGAGAGGGCATAGACTGTTTTGAAAGCAGTAGCTCCAAGTCAAATAGATAATATGCATCGCGATATTATATATAAGTGGCGAGTTGAGATAGCAGACGCTCAAGAGTCTGGGGGGGACGAGGGATTCACGACAGTCTCGATGACAGCAATACTGACCGGAATGTGATCAATTTTGGCAATGGACGCCCAAAGAGTGCGTATGCTTTGAACAATAGGTTATAGGAATGATGAATAGCAAATCGAAGAGATACTTTGACGTGACCAGTTCTTAGGGTAGGGTAGAGGGAGGTGAAATTGAAGTGATGATACTTGTGAAGGCTGAATCAGGGCAGCCGGACACGCCCGTGAATGAAGAAGAGCACACTCCACATATTGTCTGAAAGAGCTCTAGCGCAATACTAGAAATGATACATGATGGGAAAGACCAAAGCGTACATGCACCGGTTTGCTGCCACATCGGGATACGACCAACTGCTTGCTTCCTATCAGGCGGCAGGCCAGTCGGGGAAGGAACGTTGAACGCAGTTGCACACTCACCATAGCTGCAAGTTGTCACAGGTCCTTGGTTTTATTCTTCGTCGACTAGCTGGATGCTCTGTATGAACGGAGATGCAGAAGATAGAAGCAGACGGCCATCGCGCCAGTGGATGATTACGCATTCCAGTCGCATTCCAGTCGCATTACAGACCGAGTGCGCCATATTTGCCCTTCACGGAGCCGTCCAGAATCAACTGCTTCAATTGAGCAGCAACTTCGGCAGACGTTTGCTTCTTTTCCTTCTTCCTATATTGACCAGTTTCGGGTACCTGCGCCCTCGGAGGCTCCGCAGACTCCTTTCCCTTCAAAGCGCTCTTTGCGCTCGCGTGATGGCGCTTCTCTCTTCGTTTTTCGCTCAATGAGGAGGCCTCTGCTTCTTTGCGACAGCGTCGAATGACCTTTGCATCCAACACCCATGGTTTTTCCAGGACATCGCGCTGAAACGTGGATCTTTTCTTCCAAAGCATCATCTCCTGCGCAGTGCCCTTCACAAAAGTAAACTTTTCTATTTTGATTTGCATCTCCCCCCTAAAGCTGCATAGGCTCCCCTTGACATCAAGAACATGACCAATGTCAATCTCGCTGTAAGCCGGCGATGCTACTACGTCTTTTCGCATCGTATCTCTTGCGCTTTTATTGTCTTTTGCAGCCGCTGCCTCGCTCGCCACTGCCGAAGCTGGTCCCGGGGCGTGGGACGAGTCGAAGATCCATGCTTCTATGCATTTCCCACTGCTGTCATCCAGGGTAAAGACGTGTCGACTAGAAAATTCATCGATTGCGACAACGCACCCCACGATGCGAACCCATTTGATGGGCAAGTTTTTGTGAAAGAAGAAGTTTTCGCCTGGAGTAAGAGTAAAAGTCAGTCAGTCGTCTCCATTGCAGGCCTTGAATAGTATTCACCCTCGAATCCTGCATGCTGCTGCAGGGTGTGGATCACGCGCGCTGGCAAGAAACACCAGGTGTTGGCAGTGCATGACAAGTGGAAGCAGTATCGTGGGTAGATCTCGGTCTTGCATGCGTCAGTCATGGCATGGTTATGGCTTCAACGCGCGGCTCCGAGAGTCACGGCGCGAGTCGTCACGCGTCGAACAAGAATCTGCCGATGACCGCGATAACGAGGCCAATTGCGATGCCATGGAAAAGTTGACGCACGTAGAGGAGACTGCACATGGCTTGTGTTTTGTAAATTGGTGGGTCCACTAAGGAAGCTGGGTTTACAATTGCGCCGCGACATCAATTTGCCGCCAAAGTATTGGCCAATCGGCGGCGCCTTTTGCAATTCACGTTCATCAGGAAACACACTACACCGAAGAGATCATGTTGCGTCTGAGCATTGCAGGATTTCACATTGCAGCATGGTGTGCACGATGGTGGTTTCACTCCGAGTTCCGTGTTGCCCTCGCCTGAGATCTACGATACAACTTTGCCTCATTCTTCATAGCCAGTCCCATGTTCGCTCGTGATACATAGATTGATAGCACATGTCCGAACGCCGTTGCTCCTTATTCCCGAAAACGCCTAGAACCTCATCCATTTGCTCCTATTTCCTCGCCTTCTTCGACTTGCCGCCTTTCAACCTGGCGGCTGCTGCCTGAAAATCCGCCTCAGAGGGCTCGTCTTCCTCCCCTGCCCTCTTCTTCCCCCTCTTATTCTTGGAGTCATTCGCTCCGTACTTTTCAGCTAGGCGATCCAAAAAGCCGGCCGACCTATCTTGTTGCCGTTTCTGAATCAAAGCAGCAAGGTCATTTTCTGAGCTGCCGCCCTTTTTACCTTTCTTCGCGAACAACTTCTCGTGAACGCCCAACTCCTTTGCATAGTCTTCTGCCTCATTCGCTTCTGCTTTCGCGGCCTTGAGCCGAGCGGTGCGCTTCTTCTTCGTTTCTTTCTTGTAGGCATCGAATGCTGGAACGTCTTTCGACGCGATCGCCTCGTCGATTATTTTGCGAAATCGCTCGTCATCTTCTGTTACGTCACTCAACATGACGCGTTCGTACACTTGGTCCATGTCTCCCGCGCATTGCTCATACGCAATCAAGATGTCGTCTTTTTCTTCCGTCGACCCTTTGTACTTGTCGGCGAACTTCTGGATTGCATCGGCGGAGATGGAGTCTTTGAACTGCTCCCGGAAGTAGTCACTCCAGTTGAAGCCATCTGCGTCTACGATGGCCTCTGACGTTGAGCCGGTGGTGTCGTAACGCTTGCGACGGACAGGGTCGGAGAGGATGGCGTACGAAAAGGCTATTTGCTGAAATTTTGAGTGAGCCTCGTCTTTGCGATCATCAGGGACCTTGTCTAGAAACGCTTAGTTAGCAGGTGACTACGGGAGACTGTCGTACTGGCATTGCTCACCTGGATGATTTTGTAGTGCCGCCTTTCGATACGCGCTCTTGATCTGGTCGGCAGTGGCTTCCTTCTCCAAGCCCAAAACTTCGTATGGATCAACGACAGGTGGTTCTCCATCCGCGATATCTTCAGAATCAGACATGATGATTTTGAAGCGAATTGTCTCCTGGAAACCTGCAGCGATGTAAGTACGAGGTGGCGTAGGTAGTGTGGGCACTGGATACTACCTAACTATGTGGTCGGACAAGCTACAAGTTGAAGGTATCACGCGTCGTGACGCGTCTGGTGGTGAGAGTTGCTTGTGCAGCCCCGCAGTAGCTTTAATGGGCGGGGTAGCTAATTACAACACTATGTACAAGACCGCAGCCTCCTCGAACAATCTGTCCAAGAGACTTTTTGCCATAACAAGTCCCGTGGGTTTCACACATCGAGGTTCAACTGCCTGTCCGCTCACAAGACTCAGCCCCCTGGCTTGGACAACGGCGCAAACCCAACAGATTCCCCTCTGGACCGACATCATCTGCCTAAGTCATGGCCGCTGGGACAACAGACCGTCATCATCACCTGGCCTACATGCAACACGCCCTGGACCTGGCCAAGAAGTCGCCTCCAAAGCCGAGCAATTTCCGTGTCGGCGCCATCCTCGTCCGACTCGACGACAATGAAGTCGTTGCCGAAGGCTACACACTGGAACGCGAAGGCAACACGCACGCGGAAGAATGCTGTTTCCTGAAGCTAGCAGAGAAACTGTCCACAACGGAGGAGCGTCTAGCTGGTGTCGTCAAAAGCCAGCATGCCTTGTACACGACCATGGAGCCTTGCTTCAAGCGACTGAGTGGCAAGCTGCCGTGCGTTGAGCGCATCTTGCGCCAAAGGCCGTGGATTAAGGAAGTGTACGTGGGCGTACAGGAACCTGAGAAGTTTGTTGGTCAGAACCCGGGCCGCGGAATGCTCACGTCTGCGGGAATTGGGGTCATCCAGGTGTGTGGGCTGGAGAACGAAATCCTTGAAGTTGCGACCGCCGGCCACGAGCCTGAAACTTGATTTCACACCGAGAGACTCAAAACACCTACAACTAGGTATTTCATCACTTCGTCGCCGCTATGACTTCCTGGAGGTCCGATACCTCCAAGATCGTCGGAGTTGGAGGGTGGGGTTTCAGCCAGCTGAACGGGGTTAACTTTAACCTCAGTTGAGGTCATCCACCACGGCACACCAAAAGGCGCCCAAATTACCTCACTCACCAGTCGCAGACGTTCGTACCAGTGCACCAAAGCCTCAGGTGAGGGAGACACGATCGGTGCCAGTACCGCTCCATCTACCGCCCTCCCAGAAGAACTGTACAGCTTGATGATGATCGAATTGCAAGACATATGGCTCACTGCTGGCAGCTCATGACATGGTCTGATCCGGTAAATAACCTTTCGTGCTATGGTGATCTAAAACATCGTCCTGTGGCTGGTCTCGTGTCGATATGGCGCAGGCGGCAGTGTAGCATTCTCCCAACATCTAGAAACACCGCGTGACGCATCTTCGGTAGCCTCAGCAGTGTCGCAGTTTCGTGACCTACTCTACCTATTATAAGAACCTTCAAGTTTGCTATATCTGCCGTCTTTTGTGCATCAGAATCGTAACATTTTTCCCCATACGAGACTGTATAATTGCGCCACTCCTCAAAACAACATGTTCGAGCAGCCTGTCGTGGCATTTGAGCCCGAGCAAGGGTTCAGCCTTCTTGGTGCAGATATCATCATTGACCCTGATGAATTCGAGGGTGTCCAGATTGCCGCCAAAAACCTGTCCAAAGACTTTGCAAAGGTTGCCCCTTCACGTGCCAACGTTGTGCTTAGCACTTCAGTAGGGCAAATCAATTCCAGATCCTGTATTATCGTTGGGTCTCTGTCAAGGTCCAAGACGATACAGCAGCTGGCAGCAGACAAGAAAATTGACTATTCACGTCTTGTCGGAAAATGGGAGTCATGGATGACGACGTGCGTCGCTAGTCCTATAGCGGGCTACGAAAACAGCCTCGTCATTGTTGGGAGCGACAAGAGAGGCGCAATATATGGGATCTACTCGCTTTCCGAGCAGATTGGCGTTTCACCGTGAGTTTCCAGTTCCTTGAAATACAGAAGCTGTGCGAGTCACTCACCGAGAATTTCAATTAGCTGGTCCTGGTGGGCAGATGTGCCGCCGAAACAGCACGCTGAGATTTATGCTCTCCCAGTATCGACCTACAACGGCGAGCCAAGTGTCAAGTACCGCGGGATCTTCATTAATGACGAGGCACCAGGGATGGACTCTTGGGTCCACGAGAAATTCGGCCCTACCTTCGACTCCAATTTCTACCAATATGTCTTCGACTTGCTGCTGAGACTGAAAGCTAATTTCTTGTGGCCGGCCATGTGGCGAGGCTATCCATACCCGGGACGGTCGTTCTTCGTCGATGATCCCAAGAACCAGGCAATGGCTGATAGCTACGGCATCGTCGTCGGCACATCTCACCATGAACCCATGCAGAGAGCCATGAATGAGTGGTCCACGACGGAGCCGGAGAACACGTGGAACTGGGAAACTAACCGTGCCAAGGTCACGGAGTATTTCAAACGTGGCGCAGAACGCGCGCGTCCGTATGAGTCCTACATGACTATGGGTATGCGAGCAGAAGGTGACAATCCCATTAGTGGAAGTGATCCCAAGAAGATCTTGACAGAAATTCTGAAGGTGCAGAGAGAAATCATCAAGGATAATTACGGAAGCGAGGACGGTGTTTTGCGTGAGTCTTTGAGCGGGCTTGAGCTTTTTCTTGGCGAATATGAACCCTAACTAACACGCAGACGCAATCAGAACTGATGGCCCTTTACAATGAGGTTCAGACGTACTATGACAATGGTTTGCAGATCCCGGATGATGTCACACTTCTGTTTGCGGATGACAATTTCTCGTCCCTTCGTCGACTTCCAAATAAAGAGGAAAAACTACGTCGTGGTGGCTCCGGGGTATGCATCTCCTGTCTCAAATAAAAAGCTCCCCCGGCCTCGATACTGATTTAGCAACGAACTAGTACTATTACCATTTCCAGTACACTGGCTATCCTCGTTGCTATAGGTGGATGAATAGCAACGTTCTGGTACGTAATCCATCCGTATAATGGCCGCGTCTGACGGAACCTCAAATCTCACCATCGATTACTATAGGGGAAAGCCTGGCATCAGTTACGCCTTGCACATGCCGAAGGCGCAAACCGCATCTGGGTGTTCAACGTCGGCGATCTCAAGCCCTGCGAGATCCCCATGAGCTTTGCATTCGACCTCGCTTGGGACATCAACTCTATCAGGGCGGACTCGTTCCCAACATATTTCCAGCAACTGGCCACACGTGAATTTGGAAGCAAGCACGCCGCAGAAATTTCCAAGGCATGGTGCAGTTTTGATCGACTCGTTGCCCTCCGGAAGCAGGACCACATTGACGTGAACACGTTTGTGCTTCTAAAGTTCCACGAAGCCGACACCATTCTGCGCCGGTGGAAGACTCTACTAGACGATGTGGAAAGAGTCGGAGCCGCTATCGACAAGGAGTACCAGTCTGCGTTCTTTCAACTTGTCCTGCACCCCATCAAGGCATCTCATCTGTGCACCCTCCTCCGTGTCACGCAGTACCGGAACCAGCTATTCGCAAAGCAGCGCCGCAACACAACCAACGTACTCTTTCATGAGTCGTTGAAGATTCTCGACAGGGACCATGATCTTATGCAGGAGTATCATGCGATAAGCCACGGCAAGTGGAATCACATCATGCGGCAACCTCACTACGGGTATGGTGACACGGGTGCCCAGCCATACAGAAACATGATAGAAGGGCTATGCTATGTCCAAACACGGGAAGACTCAAACCCCAGCCTCGGACACATGGGCATAGCTGTAGAAGGCCACGAGGGCGTCAACGCGGGCCACATCAACGAGGATTCAGACCGGACGCATCCATCTCGCAAATGGCTCGAGCCGGGTGTTACGCTGCCATTCATCACGCCATATGGTCCACAGGATCGATATTTCGAAATCTATCACCGTGGCACAAAAGCTTTCTCCTGGGTGGCGAAAACACAGTATCAATGGATCAAGCTCAGCCACTACAGCGGGGATTTCAAACCCGACGATGACGACGTCAAGGTTACCGTCACTGTGGATTGGAGTCAGGTTCCAGATAAATTTGACGAATCGGTCTTCATTGAGATCACCGGCACGCTGGATGGCTACGAAAAGGTCCATCTCACGGTGCGACATAGCAAAGTACCCGGTAATTTCACGGGCTTCGTCGAAACAGGCGGTCACCTCGCTATCGATGCCGGGAAATGGGCAACGCCCCCGTACATGGCCCTCCCCAATCTTGGCCGTCCCCTCGCAGGATCTGTTACACTTCCCTTTGAACAAGATGTTGCTCGTTCCCCCGATAGTCTTCCATTCTTGCGCTTCCCTATTTATGTATTCTCGCCCCGCGAGAATGCAACCCTCGAGCTGCAGTTTAACATGACGCTGGAAACGGATCCAAAAGCCCGCATGGAGTATGACTTTCGTTGGGACGGAGGCGACATCCAGCGGATGCGAGTGACCGAGGACGATCCCGGCAATGACCGCGGTCTTCCCAAGGGCTGGAACGTCGCAGTCATGGATTGCGTGTGGAAGAAGTCTCATAACGTGGGCCGCGTCACTGTAGGCGCGCACACGATTGAGGTGCGGTTGCGGAAACAAAACATGATTTTGGAGAAGCTGGTTCTGGATCTTGGCGCTCTCCCTTATTCGTACCTCGGTCCGCCAGAGAGCGACTACATTGGGGGCGCGGATGTGGGGGGGGATCGCATCAACATGGGCGTTGGGATTTCATCGGCACACTGACCCGTTTGGACATGTAATGGAACCTTGATTGTTTGATCTCTATTTCTGCGGGACCTTTATTTCCTTCGTGCAGGTAGACTGCAGAAGGCAGGTCTGAAACGTTCTGCACCAGAGCCGCGCGTCTACAATGGTCGGGTTCTCTGTCAGTTGAAGCATGTAACCCACTGTGCGCTTCTGTTCACCGTGATGTTGCTCGGCGGCTGGAAGGGGCACTGATCTGTCCAAAGGGACATGCAGGGGGGAAGGGTTTCTCTTGGTCAAAACAGGATTTGTTGAACAATGAAGAGGCGGAGGCAGTGGCAGTGGAACGAATGTGATGGATCAGATCGTGAAAGGGCGTGTGCTCTTCCTGCCATAAACACTTGTTCAGTCAGCCTTATACATCGTAATTGACAATTGTGATGCATAGACAATGCGCTGACCAATGCAACGTGACTCATTCAGTCGACAGGTATTTCAGTTCGTGGCAAGATTTCCGCAAAAGCCGCCTCACTCTTCAAGGGCGATTGTACTTCGGTCATGGATTACTGCTCTCTTGGCTTTTGTCATAGATGAGATCTCGTAATCGTTGTTGAAGTTTGAGGGTGTACAGATGCCGAGATAGATAGGTAAGCTGGGCGTGTGCATGATGGGTAATCTTCAGTCTGATCCAAGGCTGTCGCTAGTAGCTACATTCTTCTCTTACATTTGGGTGCGCGACGCGCTCTGGGTTAGGCATGGCCTGTATGGGTGTTGTTCGAAGTGGAATGTGGGGGGTTCGACGGAGAGGGAACAGCGAAGAATAGCGAAGAATAGCGAAGAATAGCGAAGAATAGCGAAGAATAGCGAAGAATTGCGAAGAATTGCCAAGTGCGATTTGTTTCCGTCTCATTGTCCGAGCAGTAAATCTCTTGGTATGTCGTTGGGTGCAATACCTGTTTGGAGCTATGTACTGCGCATCTTGTCCCATGTCGCTTCGACCGGAGTTCGTTCGACATGGTGCCGGCGATGAAGTAGGCATGTAGGTAGGTGGATAGATGGTCGGCGCTTATTAACGGCGAGTGAGCCGAATCGTGGAGTCAATGAACAAGTAGTCGTCGTCTGATTAGTTTTTCGTCTCTCGTTCGCTTTCGCAGCTCAAAGGAAATGGAGAAAGGCCGTGATTGTTCAGTCTTGTTCCAGTGGTGGTTCCGCATAGACGGCCCGTGCCGTGCAGAACATCGAACGGCGGTAGTCCAGTGTCGACGACTCGACAGTAGCAATATGACAGCAAGTAGGTATGATAGTGCGTGAGGTAGGTATTTTTGTTTCTGCGTGTAAAATGCATGGTGGAGGTAGTATGGGTTGAATGGAACAATATGGTGCATCATGGCCCATGGATTTGAGGGCGAGGCCGAGCCCCAGTGTGTTCACTGTTTGACTTGAAGTTGAAACCCGTTGGCGTATCACCGCGTTCTTTTCTCCATCTTTCTTTCAAGCGGTCGTTCGCATGACCACGAAGCTGCAAGAGTACAGACAATGCATGAGAAGAAAAGCAATTGGAGATGCTCTGCGCACGAATTGCAGATGTGGCGACGTGTGAGCCCGTCCTACAATGTACATACCTATATATCTGCATGTTTCGAATGCATATATGTAATATGTAGGTATCTGTGCATACGTGAGTCTGCATATATTGCATGCATGCAACAAGGCGGCGGGTAGGCAGTCGGGAATCGGAATTTGTAAGTTGTAACTAAGTTGTAACTGACTACTCCGTATGTACTTTGTGCAGAGTACACAAGGTAGGAGGTAGGAAGGTATCTAATCACATACATATCTACATATGTAGTCCCAACAAAGACGCCGCTTCCGCGTCAGGAATAATGTGATTATGCATAGGTTGGGGGTAGAGGAAGGGCATTCGCCGTTATGAAGGCAATAAAGCGCAGCACGTCATATAATTGGTGATCATGACGTGAGGCAAAATCGTTGTGCCCCGTGCTCACTCAGTGATTCGATACATATTCTCGTCAGTTTTGGAGAAAACTCCCGAGTTCCCGCAGCCGCCGTGGGGCGGTGACGGTGAGCCAAATGATAGCGTTGATAGCGTCACTGATGGTGTTTGCTGGGTGCCTCCTGCTGTGTTCGCTGATGGAGTTGCTGATGGACCATGGTGGCCACTGGCAGGTGCTGTGTCTGAGTCGGATTGTGTTGACATTGCTTTGTCTGTCGACAAGTGGGCGATCTGCCAGTTTCATGGGCAAAGCAGACACGCAGCCACGCCACGTTTGATTGGACCTCTGTTGTCGATCCCCCTCTCTCCTTCTCGCCGCCTTCTACTCCGTAAGTTCTCCCTCATTCTCCCTCATTCTCACCGGTTCAGACGCCGACGGCCTGCAGTGGCCGACGGTTTCATCGGCTGTGAGTCTGTGACATGCAGCAGTGCAGCGCTGACGAGGTAGCTGCCATCCAGTCCATCTCATCGCCCTCCTTGATGAGTCCTTGTCGCCGTGCTATCGCCATCTCGTCGCGCTCCTGTCGGAGTCGGTTGGCGAGCGTGATTGGCCGTGCCAATGCATGGATGATCTGGATCATATGAGTGGAGGACGGACATGGACTTGGATGGCTGCCCACGGTGCCTTTTCGTTCGGCGTTGCGCAAGGCAAAAACTGTGGCCTTGTACGTTAGCCCTAATGTGCCAATCTGACTGAATCGCGTAAGGAGTACGTACCTAGGTCCGGGAAAGCACAGACCAGCTTCGGAAGCTAACCGCTGCCAGCTGGGCTTGCACATTCAACAACGGTATCTGGACGCTATTTTTTGCGCGTCCATCGGATGACCGTTTCAGATCAAGTGCATGCATGGCACCTTTTCTCGCCATTTATGCCCGCGTTTGCCAGAAGCAACGTAAGACTGATGAAGACTGATCAAAGACTGATGCGTAGTGACTGATGCGTATTGACTGATGCGTCCGCTTGTCCCAGCCCATTGATATTTGAGCCGCCGCCTCCCTGTCTCCACCCCCCCGCACCATCTTGGGTTCCAACTTCCGTGTCCAAGTGGGCAGGTACTTATCGCGGGCCCGCACCCAATGCTCGAGCGAAAACTCTCTTTTGCTCAACAACAGGCCACACTCATAAACCATCTCTTATCCACAGCACCGGGCGCCAGAGCAGAACTTTTCTCTTGTCTTGCTCGAACTCGTCGTTTGAGTTGGGGAGACACTTCATTCTTATCATCTTCAAGGCCATCCAGCACCACTAAGAAACTCGTCATGGCGGATCGCGGCGGCAGAGGACGAGGCGGCGGCGGCGGCGGTAGAGGAGGAGGAGACTATCGGGGCGGCAGAGGAGGAGGCGATAGAGGTGGTGGTGGTGGTTACCGGGGAGACAGAGGTGGTGGTGGTGGAGGCTTCCGCGGCGGTCGCGGAGGCGGCCCTCCTCCCAACGAGTCTCGCTCTAAGGTGTACAGGTTCGTATCCTTCCCACCGTCGAGAAGAGAAGACGACTCTTCTTGTCGTTAGCTGCCATGGCCTCACGCGAGACCACCCCCCACGTCGCCATGCGATGCGGCTGCTGACATTGCTTTTAGTGTTGAAGGACGCGTCCCTGAACCTGATCAGACCATCACCAAACTGGAAAATGAGATTGTGCAAGCCAGCCAAGGCTCTGTCAAGAACCTGACGGCGACGATGGGCTCCTTGGCCATAAAGCAGCAGGAGAATTCTACCAATGTGTTTCCACTTCGACCTGCTTTTGGAACCGCAGGTCAAAGTGTGGTCCTCTGGGCCAACTACTTTCCCGTCCAAGTTGAGTCGGCCTATCTGTACAAATATGAACTCGAATTCAAGGGTGAGCCAATGAAAGAAAAAGAAGGCAAAGAAGGTAAAAAGGGTAAGGATGCGGGCAAGGAAAGAGAAGTCAAGGGCCGAAAGCTCCACATCGCCGTTCAGGCAGTCCTGCAAAAGCTTTCCACCACGAACAAGAAGATTGGAATGGCATCGCAGTTCAAAACCCAAATTATCACGACCAACAAGTTGGACCTCGGCGAGAACCCAATGACAGTCGAGCTTCCGGCCGAGACGCGGGATCGCAGTCCTGATGTCGTCACCGTGACGATTCGTGGCCCCACGGAGATTGCCTTGGCCGATCTCGTCGACTACACTCGCTCCTTGGACGACCATGGCGAAAGAACATCTTACCCCAAGTTCCCCGACGTGATTGATGCCCTGGACATCGTCTTGGGTCACAGTGTGCGGGCTAAGCTTGGAGAGGTCACTTCTATTGGAAGCTCCAGACTCTTCCCCTTTGGCAAGGATGAGAAGTCTGCTAGCCTTATGCAGAACTGCCGAACCCTTCTTGCTACACGAGGCTTCTTCCAATCCGTCAGAATTGGCACGGGTCGACTTCTTCTTAACACCAACGTCACGCATGGCGTCTTCAAGATTTCCGGCAAACTCGACGAGGCGATGAAGAAACTTCAGATTCAGCCCGTTCAGTCCAACGACTTTAGACTGAAGAAGTTGGTGGGCGCCTTTTCCAAGTTCCTGCCCAAGACGCGTGTCTGGGCCACGTTCAAGCTCTCCGATGGAACCAAGGTTCGACGAAGCAAGGCCCTGCATGGCATGGTCAACCGATTGGCAGGTTCAATGGCCGAGGGCCCCAATCGCCCGCAGATCGAGCCTGGCTGGGAATACCCTGGCCCCAAGAGCATCAAATTCTGGCTCACGGATGACGCCGGAAGTCGTTACGTTACCGTCTTCGACTACTACAAGAAGAGTGAGCTCGCTCCCCGCCCCTTTTGTTTTCTTTCTTTATAGCCGAGCGAGATGAGGTTTGCTGACTTTGAGCTTTGTGAAACAGAGTACGGTGTCACGCTTCAAAACCTTCCCGTCATGAATCTTGGAACCGCTAAACAGCCCACGTTCTTCCCGGCCGAAATGCTGGAAATCCAACAGGGCCAAAGTGTAAAGGCCAAACTGACTGCTGACGAGACGACTGCTATGCTCGCCTTCGCGTGTCGAACACCCTACGAGAACGCGCTCTCCATTGCTCAGGACAGCCGTGATGTTCTCGAGTATGACAAGAATACCGTCTTGAAGGATTTCGGCATGTCCATTGGCAAGCAGCTGGCGACGGTGACTGGCCGTATCTTGCCTGTTCCAGCTGTGGCTTACATCGATTCTAGTCGAAAGCCGGTCTCTGTTTCGCCCTTCAATGGCTCCTGGAATATGAGAGAAGTCAAGGTGGTGAAGCCCGGCGCACCCATCAACAAGTGGTGCTACATCAACATGTTGCAGAGCGAGAACGATGTGCGTCGAGAAATTCCGAAAGAAACCATGGAGACCTTTGTTCTCTTCATGTCCAAGAACATGGGTATCAACATTGCCAAGTCACCCGTCACGCTGCCCAAGTCCTACATGCTTCTCAAGATGGCCATGGGTAACGGGCTCGAGAACCTCTTTGGATTCGCGGAAAAGAATGGCATTCAGCACATCATGTTCATTCTTCCCCAGAAGGATAGCACGGGTCTGTACACCAAGATCAAGCGACTCGGCGATTGTCAATACGGTATCCACACGACCTGCATGGTGGCCAAGAATCTGTACAAGGAAAACAACTTTTCCTACTACAGCAACGTCGGCCTCAAGATTAATCTCAAGGCAGGTGGCGTGAACCATAAGCTCAAGATTGACTCGCCCCTTCTGAAGGAAGGCCAGACCATGTTTGTCGGTTACGACGTCACGCACCCGACCAACATGAACGTTGTTGAGGGCCAAGAGCCCCCCAGTCTGGTCGGCCTCGTGGCATCTGTTGACAAGGATCTTGCCCAGTGGCCGGCTCGCGCATGGGAGCAAAAGGCCAAGCAAGAAATGCTCAGCAATATCTTGACCGAGGCTTTCAAATCTCGTCTCCAGCTGTGGCAGGCTAAGAACAGCAACGCCCTGCCGGAGAACATCGTCATTTTCCGTGACGGTGTCTCCGAGGGCCAGTTCTCTCAAGTCGTGGAAAAGGAATTGCCCCTGATCCGCGAGGCATGCCGCCTGATGTACACCACGAGAAAGCCTCCCAAGCTGTCCATCATCGTCTCTGTCAAGCGCCACCAGACTCGCTTCTACCCCAGCGACAAGAACAACATGTCCCGATCCGGCAACATCAAGAACGGCACCGTCGTCGATCGCGGCATCACCCTGGCCCCCTACTGGGACTTCTTCCTTACCGCTCACGACGCCCTCCAAGGAACTGCCCGCCCTGCTCACTACACCGTCCTCCTCGACGAGGTGTTCCGTACCAAGTTTGGTGACAAGGCTTCCAACGAGCTCGAGCGCCTGACCCACGAGATGTGCTACCTTTTCGGACGTGCCACCAAGGCCGTCAGCATCTGCCCCCCTGCCTACTATGCCGACATTGTGTGTGAGCGAGCCCGTGCTCATCGCCCAGAGTACGACGTCAGCGAAGTTGAGAGCGTGGGAGACAGTCCCGAGGTGGCCAATGCCAACGCGGCCAAACAGGTTCATCGCAGACTTGAGAATACTATGTATTACATGTAGGCGACTTGAACCTCTTTTTTTTTTTTTTTTTTTTTTTTTTACAAACTGCCAGAACGGATCGATCGATGTATGGCCAGGAGGCGAGAGAAGGGGTCACAGAGGTCCGCTGCGCAGTTCAAGGAGGCTCATCGCGCACTACAGGATGTTCTATATCAATACGTAGTCGCGACCTGATCCTTTTTTTTTCACCCAAGAAAAAAAACCGCCACGATGACTGCCGCGCAGCTTAGTTTGGTGGCACACGATGAGTGTATGGCCAGGATTGGGATAGGAGGGTACAGGCCTCAGGGGCAGAGAAGAACAAGGGGGTATGTCAAGTGAAGCTTGGGGAGGCATGGTGATCAGGAAGATTGTGATGGCTGGGGTAAAAGTCGGATGTATCCCGTCAATGATGGCGTGTCTCTAAGTAGCTGCCCCTTGTTCTGTTTTACTATTGTTTGTATGCCACGCCAGTATATTGTATGTACGTAGCTGTTTCTCTGTTTGGAATGAAACATGTAGTACTCTCATCCCTGGTTCCCCAACCTATCTATCCCTCACGACCGCACTAAAACTTGCAGAGAGTGGGAGAGAATGTGTTATCTATGAGTTGCGTGTTGGACAGTAATTCCATCAACTGCCAGTACGTGGCAAGCAAAGTGTACGCCCAAGTTCCGAATTGGAAAGGATTGTGTATAACTATTGTACTCGAACAAGGAGTGATTTTTCACTTTCTTTCAACGGATGTTAGTGCGCTTATGTATTCGCAAGCCACGCCTGTCAGCCGGGAGCCCTAATCTTAACAATCGGTACGTACCTGGGCATTCCTCTCTGATGGTGCTAGCTACCTATGTATCTCGACGAATTGGCCGATGCTTCCGTACTCCGTAGATCAGATCCAGATCCGTTCGATTAACTACGGAGTGAAATCCGAGCCGCCGGCTCAAACCCCCCATCTATGATGTCATTCTCCACCACCCATCGTTAGGTACCTATGTACCTCCTGATATGTTATGTACATATGTGTAACATTAGGTATGTACCTCCTCCTTGCGCTGGCAATGAAAGCTTCGCTGCCTTCTTACCGGCATCATGCATGCATGTCAAGTCGAGTGCGACAATGCCGCGTTAGTATATCGTACCATTTATTGTACACCGCTCAAAATTCCACATTGAGCCAGTCAAGAGTGTATCATCTCACTTTGATATGTACTTACAACAGTGCATGAGGCAATCTCCGAGTCTCATCTCCGAAGCACATTCGTGTAAGCCTCACCGTCATTGTTGACCAGTTCAAAACCATCATTATGTAATGTAAATGAAAACCTTGAGAGGATTCTCTTCTCTTCTCTTCTCTTCTCTTCTCTTCTCTTCTCTTCTCTTCTCTTCTCTTCTCTTCTCTTCTCTTCTCTTCTCTTCTCTTCTCTTCTCTTCTCTTCTCTTCTCT